>BMAW01039976.1:201549-240993 GCA_019974015.1 Nephila pilipes
CCCCCCCCCCCCTCTCCTAACTTCCAGACCACGCCAACGGGAGAAATTTGGGCCCCAACAGATTTAACGTGCATCAGCCCCGGCTACACGGCGGGTCCTTAGCGGCCAAGGATAGAATCCGAGACTGAACGAAAACCGCCGGTACGAATCTGAAACCATGACTACTAGGCTACCGCGGCCACTAGAATCGCCTAAAACTTCATTGAAAGCAATGCGAAGAATATATATATATATATATATATATATATATATGCGTGTGTGTGTTTTATTTTTTTATAATAGTTATGTTTTCTCTTTCAGGATATAGCGCTGAATGCAGATGCTCAACCGCTTTGCTGGGACAAGGTATTCTCATATTTTGAAGATACAGATGTAATTAAAATCGACAGATATTGTCGAATTTTATTTCCCACGTTATTTGTTCTCATTTTAATCAGTTACTGTTCATTTTTCATATTTGCTTGAAGCATATGTTTAAAATTTTAATCATTAAATATTTTTAAGGTTCTAGACAAATTGGATCAAATTAATTTAACATTATACACACACACCCGCACACACATATATATAAATTCAATATTAATAATGTCAGATTGTACATGAAACATTTAATTAGTTTTTTATATATTAGAATTAAAAGGCAAATAATATATTTATAATGATAAAAGATATATAAACAGATTAAAGATATACCGCAAGGTGGGACTAAACACGAGTAATTGCTTAACCAATATTTATTTACATTTTTTATGAAAATAATTTTTACGATTATAATAGTTTTATAATGTTTTAGAAATACTGATGATTTGATGATGCTATTGTCTTTCAAATTAATAATAAATAAGATAATAAAGCTTTCATGTCTTTTTATTCAGAGTATTTAAATTTATTGCAAACTAATATTAATTTAATAAAAATAAAGTTGAATATTTAGATATTTTTTTAAAAATTAGAAGATAATAAAATTTCATGCAATATACACTCTATAATAAAAAAAAATCAGTGCACCAAGAAGGAGTTGTCCGATTGAGACAAAAATTGGCTGATAGGAAAATTATTTACAGAATAGAAAATGATTAAAATTTCAGAAAAATTGAATGATTTATTTCAGAGTTACAGAGTATTGAGCTCAATAAGGTGTTGAACCATTTCTAATTTAGATGCAAGCTGCCACACAATGGGCGTAGAATGATAAAGCATTTTGATCGTCTTCTGCGGTATTTCTTGCCAAATTTGTCCCAATTGTCAGGCTAGGTCATCAACATTCCCTGGTAGATGCAGTCGTCTTCCCATCATATCCCAGACATGTTCGATTGGAGACAGATCTGGATGGCTAAGGAAGTGCTTGACAAGCTGTAAGACAATTCGCAACAACACGTGCCGTATGTGGTCTAGCATTATCTTGCTGAAAAATAAGGCCATGATACTGCAAAAGGGACGGTAGCAAAACAGGTCTCAGAATGTCGTCGACGTACCGCTGTGCTGTAAGTGTGTCTTTAATAAGGGGTCCGGCACTCCAGGGAAAGGGCACCCCAGATCATAACTCCTGGTTGAGGGCCTGTGTGGCGTGTAATAGTGTAAGCAGGATCGGCACGCTGCCCTGGGCGTCTCCAGACACGTCTGCGATGATCATTAGGACACAGTTGGAAGCGGGATTCATCGCTAAACACTATGCGTCCTCTAGTCAGCATCATTCCAACTTTATCGAGCCAGGTCCCACTGTAATCTGGCTCGACAGTGGGTAGGCGTGAGTGGTAGGGGGCGTAGCAGTCGGTACGAGTCTAGACTTCGCTGTGGATGGTCATGGTGGACACTCGTGTGCGGGTCGCCCGTCTGATGATTGATAACGATGAATCAGGCGTTGTGACACCTCATTTGACAATCACTGTGTCCTCCGGATTTGCTGTGACTCTAGGTCGACCGCTACCATCATGACACTGAAATCTGCCACTGTCCATCCATTCTTGCCAGCATCTTGTAATCACCGCATCGCTTCGACCCATATGACGAGCAATTCTCCGATTGGTCCAACTTCAATCCAATGGTACGACCTCTTTCAAACTCTGACAGTTGCTCTTAATGAGCTCGAATTTTGTGGTGAGGCATTTTTTAGTCGTTGAAAGGTATCTTAAATCGCAATGCAACAGAAAATTTGGCCATCCGATTGAGAATCGTTTCTTATATACACCTGCTGAGTGTGCAGTTCCGGTGCGCTGTAGCTCCCGCTATTCCTTCATTGAACACCAAATTTTAATCATTTGCATTTTCGGTCCAAATGTTTTTGCATACGAAATTTCATTACAATCAAGCAACTCCTTCTTGATGCATTTTTTTTTCCTGTTATAGAGTGTATACGATATATAAGAGACCTTTTCTCAACCGGAATTCAAAAAGTTCCCTCATTTGGGATTTCAATAATTCTGAATATTTTCAGAAATTTAATTAATTACCAGATATTACATAATATCCAGAATTATGTCTGAAGCACAGGATTTTTGCAGTAACCTGGACAAGTTTGAGAAAATTTGTTTTTAAGCAGAATTTCTTTTGAATTTTAATTAGAGTAATGTAAAACATAATAATATAAGCTTTATTTATTTATTTATTTTTTTAAATCCCCCCCACTATTTTTACCCCAATTGGCTTTAAGTTTTTTCATTTTAAAGTTTTTTTGCATTTGTACTAGTTCTCTCTGACATATTTCGAGAGGCCAACTCCCCACACCGCACATGGTGCACTACGGGTAGTTCTCTCGGACAGAGGGCATTGTGCTAAATTTCCTGTTTAAGCTTTGTTTCCTTTGCGTGAATTATGTGAAAGTTATTGCTATGTTTGGTATCTCGTGTAAAATTTTGTGATCCTTTTAATCTGGTTGATGCACTGTTTAGATTGTTACTTTTCTATTTTCATTACATACAGATTCAAAATATCTCCTTGTCTACAAACATATTTTATTTTATTTTTCTCCTTTTGTATATATTTTTTTAATTTATAAAATTTCCCTTCTGGGTTATTTTGGGTTTTGGGTTTTCCGAAGACTTCTTGAGAGAGGGTTTGTATGCCCGAAGACCCGTTGTTTGAATCCCGCTTACTGCAGCACACAAGAGAGCGCGCTAAACATGGTGCAGACAACATGCGCCTGGACCAGACTTCAGTGGAGCACTGCGATTTTTATAGATGAGTTGAGTTTCAGTCTCGAAATTGATTCTGGTAAATAAATTATTTCGTAAATATTTGCAGTATACTCGTATGTAATAAGAGAGAATAATCGTGGGACACACAGTAGAAAGCTACCAGAAATCTGCTTTAAAGTCATATTAAGAAAAAATCGACCTTTCCTTTGAATCATGACTCAGTGATGAAGACAAAATGAAAAGCTTTAAAATGAACTGATGAAAAAAGGTTCATTACAGAAAAATAAATTACTGAGTTGCCATCTCTCTTATAGCTTATATAAAGACTAATTTTGAGCCTATATCCTTAAAAAAATTAAGTCTGCTTCAGTTATCCGATGTACGAGTTTGTAGTATTCAATACGATCCACAGAGTATTACGTTTCTCGAATCTACTAGGAATTAAGACAAAAAATGAAGATTTCTTTCTGAAACAATTACTTGATATCGATGTCTGTTGGCTAGTAATACCGTATTATTTTCAAACGGTACTACAACATAAACGGTATCATTTGTTTTTATTTCTCCTCGCTTATGAATGAATTACATCAAAAAGGACTCGTTTTTTCCTATTCTTTTTAAGATGGCTATTTCCGTTTCATTTCACATCGGAATTCTTCCTCGGAAACTACACAAATTTTAATCCTGGTTCGAAATAAGCGATTCCCTTACTACTATTGGTATGAGTGAACTAAGCAAGAACTCAATATAATGAATTTATTAAAAAACGTAAGCATATAATATTTAAAATCTCGGGGTTTTTTTTACTGAATCTGATAGGATCCATACATCAGATCAACAGTCGTGGCAAAAGCTGAAAAAAACTCTATCCTTTGACTTGAACCGAAGCAAACTTGGATTCTTCGCTTACATCTGTGGCTCCCAACCGGGGTACGCAAGAGCCCCCTAAGGAGTCCTCGAAAAGAAAACGATAATGGCAGCCACCCAGCTAAAAAAAGGAACAAAAGAATTTTAACTTTCTAACAGGTGTGACCTCTATATCAAGGAGAAATGTAGAGCGCATTTCCCAGAAATGCTATTGTGAAATATAAATTCTTAAAGCTTCATTAGTGAAATTATGTTGTAATTAGTTAAGAGTCAACAAGTATGCGTTATTTAAGCTGATGTTGTTTGAGTTATTAATTTCCTTTATTTTAAGAAACAGAAACAACGTAAATGGGGATCATGAAAAAATAAAAGGACCAAAACAATGTTGAAATGCCATGAAAATAAAATAAATAATATTAAAGATAACTTTACTAAACTGATTACATTTGTAATATAAAGGCATAAACACAATATGGAAGAAAGAAACGAATTTAAATGTACGTTTAAAAAGGAAAAATTAGACTTTGTAGTCATTGAATCTCTACGTTATAGTCTTATTAAATGTGGATAAATTTTTCTCAAATCTCATAACTGAACCTCATAATTCCAGCACGCTTGTTCTATTGAAAATAATTTCCTCCTCCCCCTTCTAACATCACTTTTCCCACTTCTTCAACTTCAAGTTCGATTTTTCTTTTCTACACTTTAAGTTTGACGCACTTTGCAGAGAGGAAGGGTCTCTTCAGTCAACGTTTTTTTCACAAGGCATTTGCGAGCTGTTCCAAGTATTTCCGTCTAAGTAGTTTTTTTTTAATGTTAGTTGTAAGTAGTTTTACAATGCAATGAAAACTTCCATAAACAGTCGAAAGCATCTCTAAAATATCATTAGTGGTTATGCGGATCTTATTAATGCCTCGAAATTTAGACAAAGATTGAAAATAGATCAAAGTGAGTGGGTAAAATAGTCAAACGCAGGTGTTCATATAACCTTCTATTATAAAGATATTAATTTTGAATGAATATCGCACATACGTACGCCTGCTGGAAGCTTAAGAAATAGGAAGAGGTTTTTATTAATATTGTCGTAATATTGGCCTCTTTGTCATTAAAGTTATTGTTAAAAGAGGGGTTGCAGCCTCTGGAAAGATCAGTTTGTCCTTTTCTCATTCTAGATCAATCTTTGTGGTAGATTGGCGCTCTCCTTTCGCGCTGTTCACTCTTTCTCGCTGTTATAGATTTGATTGTTGACGCATGTCGTCTATGACTGTACATAAGACCAAAGACTGTATTAACTCGTGTTGTGTTTAATTTTGTTGTGGATATATATTTACTGAGACTTGTGCCTGTTATGTATTCATACAATCCTATGTCAATTTTTCTACCAACTATTTACTAATCAAGAATTTTACGTAATGGATCAACGGCTAAAAATTGTATCTGTGAGGAAACGGATTTTGACTGAAAACGATCTCATCTTTTGACATTGATTGCACCGACAATATGGCATGACAACAAGAACCAGTACCAGAGAAGTGAGTAAACAAACTGCACTTTCATCTTCAGTGGGAAAATAAACAAGAAAAGAAAGTATTCAAACAGCTACATTAATTATGGGTTCTAATGTATAGAAAAACTGTATAGCCCGTAGACCTTTTGAATTGTTGGACAGTAATAATTAATGGTTCAATGAAGTTTTCTTAACTCATATTAAATCTGCATGTTAAACATCTCGAACACGAAGACGCCGCATTTTTTCAACAGTAGCAACTTCTGAGTTTTGTAAATATGAAAAGATGCTTTGAATCTACCAAAATTGATTATGTCTAACCTATCGAGGCTTCTTAATACATTACCTATCAAATTGCGAGACGAGGGAAAAAACCACACCATTGACGAAAACTTAATTTCACCTTTCATCAATGATGCTGTCAGATTCATGTTTGGAGATGAAAATACTCATAAATTTAGTTTAACACTTCAATCAAGTAACCCGGTATTTCGAAGAATATAGGACATATCAGACGATGTTGAGAATACTGATACATGTCACAGCAATGGTTGCGAACTATTTTTCTGTCCAAATAATCTAAAATACCAAATTGCACAATGATCTGTACAACTAGTAATTGCTAAAAATATTAAAGATGTATAATTCGAAGAAAGACTCCTTTTTTTATTACCCATTGAAAGGTCGTACAACGAGTAAATATATATTTGAAGCAACTAATCATTCTTTCGTTGAAAACGGAAATAAACGGACAAAATGCACTGGGCTCACCAGAGAGGGAGGAAAATGTATAGAAGATTACTACTCGGGCTTCCGTACTCGCGAGACAGAAGCCTCCCCCAAAATGAAATGGACTCACTGCAATATTCACAGACACAGCTTTGCATCAAAATATTTTTCTTCTAGATTTGTGTTCTGTTCTTGATGAAACAATCAAGGTGACATTTATCAAGGTGAAACTAACCAGCTACAGATTGTTTAAATTGATGTGTGAAGACATGGGCAGCTCTCACAACACTTTACTTTTTCACACCTAAGTTATAATTTGTTCTGCCCTAAGTCCTGATGCAGCTGTTCGAACTTCTTCATGAGTTATAGCCCTTTCTTGCAAGAACATCCTTTTAAAGATCTTACATCTAGGTTTAATGGTTTTAAATTGCAATAAAGTTAATGGTTTTAATGGCATACCTGAGAGATATTTTCCACCAGATTAATAAACTCAATCTTTTTCTTCAAAATAAGTTTAACATTTTGCAAGTTGCCGCCCAATTGAATTCATGAAGATTTTCTTTTTTTGGCAGAATGCTTTAAAAAAGAACAGTACCTTTTTTTTAATTCAACGTACACCTTTTTTTTGTAGAAGTTTTCGGAATCTGTTATGGGTGAAACATATTGGAGAGGATACTTAGAGGATTTTGGTGAGCGTTTGGGAGCTTTGGATTACATCAGCGGTTCCCAACCTTTTTAAGTCCGCGTGCTCTCAGCTGGCTTGATTCTTTACACGTAACCCCGACCCCTAAAGATTAGCCCTCCCCTCCCCAATCTTATCATATATTACAGATTCCGAAAACTTTTCCAGAAAAGTGGGTGTTGAATTAAATAAAATTATCTATTTTTTCATTAAATAGTTTCTTTTTTTATTTTTGAAGTAAGCAAACAAATTAACATAGGGATTTGGAGGGAAAAAAAGTAATAGGACATTTGTGACTGTATTTAATTATAAAGTTTTGAAAAATCAGGCCCAAAAGTGTTCAAATACGATCTCAAATCCGGAGCTGTGTATAATTTGGCTCCATATTTAATTTTTCTACAAGTTATGCATGTTTCATCGGATGGAACCTTTGTTCCCCTGTGCGGCGTGAGAGGGAGAAGGACAAGTCGATCCTTCCAGCATACGCAATCTCTTTTTCATCGAAGATTTTACTGATAGGAGGTCAACATTACAAATGATTGTATGAGTAAAAATTTACTCACTTCTTAAAATTCTTTAAAACCTTTTTTTTTAAAAAAATAATTCTTTTGCTTTTATTTTAACTGGGTAACTGTCCGGCCGTTATCTTTTCGCGTACCCGTTAACTACCTCTCGAAGGCCCTCTAAAGTATGCATATCCCCAACTGGGAACTGAGGGCTTGCATTAATGCAGCAACATCAGCTGTCTGTCTATACAAACCGAACAGCCTTTTTTAAAAGAAAAGTTTATAGGTTTTTATTAAAGTCGCACTAGAAGCAACACTAAGTCTATTGGCGATGGACCTCATAATTTTGATTATCGATCACGTAACGAGAACGACACCTGGCCAAAAGAAATTACACTAATTTATTTGAACTGGAGGAGATTCGAACAGGATAGATAGATTTTAAAAAAATTGTATTTTTATTTTTTCCAGTAAATCAATATGCAGTGGTAAATTTTTATTTTTTAACTTTGATTTTAGAAGGATATACAGCCAAACTATATAGAAATATGTAACATAAAATTATTTGAGTACGTGTCTTTGAAATTCATTAGGAATTGCAAATGTTTCCTGCTCAAATTCATGCGAAATTTAATAATTCAATTTTTACCCCTCTCAGAATGTATATATTAAGATTGAATATTTTCATTTTTCACATATGCATATTTCATACGTGAATTCAGTTTTTTAAAATGGCACATTTTTTTTTCTTTTTCATATAATTATGTACCGAAGAAAAATACTTCTTTAAAATATTTTTGCAGATTATAATTCATAATATTTTGGAGCGCCTTACCCTTACTGATGTTTAAATGAAAGCTCTCAATAAATTTTATGGACTTTCATATACAGCTAATTAAGAAATGGAAGATGGCAGCATAGATATCTGTACGTATATTTCAGATAAAGTAAATATTAGAAAAACAAGTTAGAAAACTTCAAAATAAATTTGATAAACTAAGTAACAAACAAAATGTCGTTTCAATGTAAAAAAGAATTTTCAGCTTCATTTAAGTTAAAATTTAAATCAAAGGGAATACGCGATAGAATGAAAATGACCAGGAAAATAAATGGTGGAAACTTGGAAGCATATACAGCAAGATATGATGTATATGCTTTCAAGCTTCCATTATATTAATTGATTTCAAATCGGTTACGTCAAAATTCCACTATAATTTTCCTCAAGTCTTAAAGGTATAGATAATACCTTGATCCAATAGTTAGAGAAGTAAAGTAATAGAAAAAAGTAATGATAGGAACACTATTTTAACAGCATAACTCAAATCTTGAGTAACATGGAGCATTATCTAATTGTAATAACGCCTTGAAGGTCAAATTTTTTATGCAATAAATAATTTTTAACTATTGACCCAAAACTATTTTAAAAAATGATTTTTAAATAAACTTCCCGTTACCTGAGCTCTTGGATTTGCTTCCTAATACACAGGTAAGGTTTTTTGGTTACGCCTTTAAGTGCACGTGGATTTAAAGATATATAAGCTAGCAAGGGTTTTATCATAAAGGCCCCCTTCGCATTACTGCACAAAAGTAGATTTATAAGATCTTTAGACACCTTAAATCCGAGTACAGTTTTTTTCCCCAATACAAAGGTTCTCCTGGACATTTTCCCCCATCAAAGCCCAATTTCGTTGGGATTGAAACCTTTATCTGTTGTGTATCCTTGCACTTCAGTAATGTTTTCAATATTTTCGGGATACGTCTTGGTAGCGTCATGATCAGCCGACAAAAATTCTCCTTGAATTTTTATGCTATGAATTGCAAAACGCTTTTTAAATTTTTCGAACCAAACTTTACTTGCTACAAAATCTGGGCTTACAGAAGATTCTCCATGTTCTTTAAGATGTTTGTAAATTTTAAGAGCTTTTTATTTAATGATATTACCAACCAACAGAACTCTTTTTTTTGACAGCTATCGTCAATCCAAATGCGGAGTACCTTTTCCATTTTCTCAATTATTAGTGCCCGGGGACATTCTACACATTTTGCTGATATCGAAGATTCTGCAGGAACTACACTTCTTATTTCTCTTTAATTTTTCTTAAGAGTCCAGACTGTTGATTCATTTAAATTAAGACTTTTTCCTATATCAGATGCTTTTTCTCGTTTTAAAAGACGATCCAAAATTTGTATCCTTACTTCTAAGGAAAAAAATTTCCACTTAAACTTCTTTTTTATCTTTATTGGACATGACCTGGAACTGAAATTTAATTTTCCAAAAATTAATCTTAAAGACAAATAAGTCATTCTTTAACACATCATGGCTCGACGCAGACTGCCAATCAGCCACTTGAGACAGATTTATCTTCAGGCCATTGAGATAAAAAGAACCAAAAAAGCTCCTTCCGTCCGCGTGCCCTCGACAGCCATCGCAAATTACCGCAGATGAATATGATACGACGATATCGCATCGCACTTTATTCTTTTAGATAATTTGTTCAAAATATTTATGTAAATTCCCTGTTACACCTTTTCGCATATGTATGGCCAAAATTAATGTAATTCAAGAAAAAAAATTTATTTATTGGCTCACGTTTCACCATCTTCGTTTGCATTTTCGGTTTCATTTTCTGATAATAGGGTTAAAAAAATTTTAAATACTTTTTTGAGCTATGTTTTGTTATGTTTGAGTCGTGTCAAACGCATGAAAATAAACGTCATAAGATATGTCTGTGGGAGTCATTATGGTTCATTATTCCTTACCGTCCTTATTTTAAGATAATTTAGTTTTTAAATGTGTTTAAAAAATCATTTTATCTAATGCTGTAGAAGTACAGTTTTATGGAAAGCTGTTCATTATTTTCTTAACGTGTTAGAGCGAAAGCTTATTACAGGTTGCAGTGTTATACGAGAATTCCCGCATTTTATCATATCGTGTTAAAGATAAACCACGTTGTAAGATGCCGTGCTGTAGAAAACCAAATGGAATGTAAATGGTAAACAATTTCTTTAACCTTTGAGAATTACTTTAAAGTACGACACAAGACACATTTTCAGAATTAGATTTAACGTAGCACCTTGATCTTTCTTCTAATATTCATTGTTTTATAATATTCTACTATAATATTCCTTTTCGACATTCTTATTTCTATTCTTGAGAAAGGGATGACAATTTAAAAATCATTGTAGAAGTGAACTTTATATATAAGACTACTCAGTATTTATATGTTGTTAATTCATAATTCAACTAATAATTTTAAGAGTTTTTTTAAAAATATACTCTAATCATAATGTTACTTTAGAAATAATAATTTTTTTTAAATTTACGAACTAACTCTGATAAGGAATGTGTGTGCGCGCGCGTGTGTGTAAATAATATAATTTTCCATTAAGAAAAGAATATAACATCAACTTCTGAATCTATCAAAATAATAGTAGTGTATAGTTTAATTGATTGCTTCATTAATGTGGCATTTAGAAGTAACACAAAGACTATTGAATTTCGAAATTTTGAGTCTCGGTCAAGTGCCGAAGATTACATCTGATCTAGCTTCCCTTCTCTAAGCTTCCACTCTATACCAACCGATGGGCTTAGAGCCTCGATACATTTAACCTACATTAACCCCTTGACATAGTGGATATTCAGCGGCAGCAGGACTCGAATACACTATTGAACGGGAACAACGTCGTCCGCGAGCATAATCACTCGGCTACCGCGGACAACATTTTATTTCGATCTGTGAGTGTGAATAATGGGCATTACAAAATACGACAGTAATTTCTTACGGATTAATGAGCATTATATTCAGATTGAGCATAGCCACGACTAAATTGAATTGTATCTATAAAAATTGGACAGTTCAAGTGCATACTTATTAATGACGTTTTATATATATTGGTGTGATGCTTATGGTTTGCGTGTAGACTAAATAATCAAGCAGTAATTAAGGTTTAAAGCATTTAATTAAAACATGAAAGGACAAAAAGGGACAAAACGTTAACAATTAAGAATATAATTAAGAATTATGGGGAAGTTAGTCGTACTGCTCTTTACAGACGAAAAAGACCACAACAACGCCAGTAACAGGCAAACTCCAAGTGACCACAGCTGCGCCGGGGAAGAAACAGTTCATCAACATTTGAGTTCTCTCTCAAAAGAAAAAGGCTCCTCGCTGCTGATTAGGCGTTCACTGTTGAAGTGCCCTCTATTGATGAGAGTGACAACTCCACATTGCCGTTCTGACTGGCCAGACGATATCGGCTGGTGTCAAATCAAAGTTAAAACAAGGAATCTGAAATGAAAGAAAAAAACACAAGCAGAAAAGGAAAACAACGACAGAAAAGAGTGATGTAAAGTCAATAAAGAATGTAGTGGTCAGTTAAAATACCACTATTTCATCTTGTCTGTAGCAGTTGATGTTAGGTTAGGACCTCCATAAAGTCCTAATTTCCGAACTTCATGGCGATCATTGGGATTGATCTTAATTACTTCAGAGGGACCAAAGTATCTGGGACGAAATTTTAGTCCAGCGACAAATTGTGCGCGTTGTATTTCAACTTGTTGTGTCGCTTGTTATACTGTCGTATATATTCTTCCTGTAATTTTAGGATGTTTCGTTTGTCCTCGTCATATAATATTTTTTGGTAGTGTTTCTCTTCAAAAAGGTGTTTGATCTCAAGATCTTCTTTTTGTTTCATTTTGATACCAATTAAAAGTTGAAAAGGTGTATATTTAGTTCTACGTGTGGTTGAGCTATTCATAATACTTTGTAATCGTTTATTTAACGTATTTAAATCATTATCTAGCTTATCATAGCCATTTGGGTCAGAAGAGGAATGACTGTTCCATGAATACGTTCAACTTGACCACGAGGTACACCAGTGGTGATTTGAATGTATTCAATTGATTGTTCTTGACAATAATTTTGAAATACTGGGGATATAAAGGAACAACCTTTGACTGTAATTATTTTCGAAGGATTTCCAAATGTTGTTTGTTGAAGTGCTAATTTGTTTAATGCATCTTTACTTAAAGTTGATTTTACAGGATAAATCCAGATAAATTTTGAAAAAGCGTCAATGACTGAAAAAATATGTTTATAACACTTTTTGGTGGAAGGCAAAGGCCCTAAAAAGTCTCAGTGATAGCAGTCAAGGGGTTTATCTCCTTTGGAAATAGAGTGAAACATTCATTCTTGTTTACTAGATTTTCGAGAGGAAAAGATACATGATATGCAATTTGAAATGACTTCTTGAATCAATATTTTTAGGTGGGAAATGTACTAATTACGGGACACAATAAATTCAGTTTTTTGGCAAGAAAAATGACCTTGTGAATGAGCATTTTTGATAATTTCTGAATGCATCATTTGAGGGGCTACCAAAAGCTCATTATCTTTGTGTAATTTATACAAAATACAATTCTTAAGAAAATAATCGTCAACAGGTATAGAAGTTATCATGTTTTTGATTTGAGAAATGAAACCATCCTGATTTTGGGCATCTTTGACTTTTTGTGTGACATCATTTGAGGAAATAAAAAGTACTAGGAATCTACTCAAAGCCTGGACATATTTTATTTGCTTACCCGGTCTGTGACAAACTTCATAGTGAAATTCCTCAAGCATTAGTGCCCATCCAGCAATTTTAGGAGGTAGATCCTTTTTATGCATCGTTTTATCGTTTTTTGAAAAGCATCACAATCTGTGATAATTTTAAATTTTGTTCCCAATAGATAATTTCGAAATTTTTTGAGTGCCTTAAAAACGGCAAGAACTTCTAATTTATAACTATGATACTTTTCTTGTTGAATAGTTGTTTTATGACTAAAGCATTGAATGGCGTGGAATTGTCCGTCATTGGTAGATTTTTGCAAGAGCATAGCACCAATACCTTGGGCGCTTGCATCTGTGGGGAGACTTTGTTGATAAACACGAAGAGCAGGATTTTGAGAAAGAATGTTCTTCAGATTTTGAAAAGATTTAATTTCTTCAGACCTAAATATAAATTTAACATTGTCATGAAGAAGATCACTTAAAGGTCTAGCTCTGAGAGCATAATTGGGTATAAATTTTTGGAAATAGCCAGAAGATCAAGAGAGCTTTGAACTTGTTTGGAAGTAATGGGCTGCTGAAAATTTTGAACAGCTTGGATTTTAGAAGGTGAGGGTCTTATTGTACTGTTTTCTATGACATAACCAAGAAATTCTAATTTTATTTCTTATAAGAAAAATTGTAACAAATTTCTTTCTTGTAAGAAATTACATTTTTTTTTAAATTTAGCTCAAGACTATGATCTGCAGCTGTTTGTAAAACTAAGAGTAATTTTCTTAATCATTCAGTTTCATCTTGGGATGGAATTAGAAGATCATCTATGTAAACAACTAAATCATTCTTGTGTATAAGCTTTCTAAACACACTATAAATAAAACGTTAAAAGACACTAGGGCTATTGGATAATCCAAATGGAACACGTAAAAATTCGTATTGTCCTTCGTGAGTGACAAAAGTGATGAATTTTGTGCTGTTTGGAACCATTGGTACATAGAAAAAGCCATTTTTAAGATCAAGGGAAGTGAATACTTCAGCATTTTCGAGTTTATCCAAAACTTCATTAATTAGTGGCAAAGGAAATTTATCTTTTATTAATTTTTGATTGACTTTTCTGAAATCAACACAGAGTCTTTATTCTCCATTTTTCTTATTACACAAAACTATTGTGGAAGCATAGTCGGAACAACTGGGTTTTATAATATTCCATCATTTAACCCTTTTTAAATTAGTTTTTTCTACAACTTTTTGTTCTGAAAAGGGGAACCGTCGTGAACGTTGGGCAAGTGGGATTTCATCATTTAACAATAGATCATTTTAAGATCTGTATCTTTAATTTTGTGGGTTTTGTAATTAGTGAGAAGATTTTAGACTTCTTCACAAATTTCACAATTTACAAAGTGGGATAGATCAACTACAGGGTTTGCGTCATCAAAAACATTAGCTATATTTACTAATACATCATCATCAAATGTTTTATATAAATGTATTCCATTCTTACCAAAGTAAACTCTGACTCAAACAGTCCATATCAAAAATAACATCGAAGGGTATTAGTTATGTCGTTAACTACATGGATATTTGTGGATAGTGTGATATCTTGGATTGTAATAGAATCTTGAAAGAAACCAATGCTTTTTACTTTGTCTCGGCCAATTCCTGTAACTATTACTTGAGAGAGATACAATGGAGAGAATCCAATATTTCTATATGTTTTTTCATTAATAATTGTGGCTTGTGAACCAGTGTCACAGAGTGCAATGAATTGATTTTTGGCAAGAGTTACAGGAACAGGCAAAATATTTTTAGGGGATTGTTCAGACAATTGCGAAATTTGGTGAACAGTTCTATCAGAAGAGTTTGAAGGTTTTGATTAGGTGTTGTAGCAGAATTGCTGAGATTTCTTGGGCAATTTGCATGTACATGACTAAAGTTCTTACAACTGTAACGTTTATTTTCACGGTCTTTATTTTTACAGAAAGTACTGTTATGACCCATAAGTCCATAAGTGTAACAGGTGGGTTGTGTTACTTGTTTGTGCTCAAACCTTGTGTCTCGAGAATGATCATCAAATTTTCTATTTGAATGTTTTGAGGCATTAAAAAGCTTTCCGTAAATTTTCAGTTTTTCTTTAAACACAAGGATGTGTTTATAGCCATATAACATAATTTTTTATTAGTAGAATCAGAGATATCATTAATTACATAATCAAATAAAGATAAATCATCAAATGAACCTTTATGATCTAGATCACGTATAGCCAAAAAAAAAAATTCTTGTAAGGTTTCAGATTATTTAAAACGCCTTGCTTGCATCATATTATGCAACTGAAGACCATTATTTTTGTCGGAAAATTCTTCCAATAAATATTTTCTCAATTACTCCCAATTTGTTATTGACTAATGAGATTGGTGATCTGGTACAAATCAAAAGATATCTCTATATCTGATATAAATGCTTCAATATTGTAATTATCCTAAAATGAAAATGGTTTCATTAGATCAACAACGTCTTTTAAAACAAAGTAGGGCAATAATTATTTAGTTGTCTTGCTTCCAATGAGGAAAAAGAATGTTCTGAATCATTGAGAATGATTGTGTTTTCGTTTTGAGATGGTACGTATGTTTTAGCATTAAAAGTATCAGGGAATGTTTTTTCTCTTTCCAAAGGGATTAAATTCTGAGATACATCAAGTAACATTTGGCTTCCAAGAAGTGATTTATATTTTGAGGTGGAGTGCATCATGAGTTATTATTAAGTGTTCCAAATTCTGGTGTTCACCATCATCAGGCATTTCAGATACTAAAGCAGATTTATCGAGTAAATTAAAGCTAATAAGTGCCTTAAGAATGGTGTTTGCATAAGTTTCTAATTCAGTGGAGAATTCCAAATGCAAGAGATTACAAATTGCAATTAAATCTTTAAGTAAAAAATCTTTCATTACTTTTTGTTTCGATTCTTCTACATCAAAGTTTAGAGGAATTCCAGAGTATTTTCTCAATCTAGCACGATTTTGTCTATGTCCTTCTGAATCGAAAATTAAATGAGTTTTATTTTGTTAGTGTTTAAACACTTGACTATCTTAGGAAAATCATTAAGCGTAGCCAGTTATTGAGATCAATAGAATTTTCAGTTAATCTTTGGTCGAGGAATCGTGATAGTTTTTGCTCCACTTTCGTAATAATAAATGATTTTTGAATCAATCTAAGAATAGAAAAAAAATCAGCTTGGTTTTCCTAGCTGACTATTTCTCATGTAATATTTTAATGAATCTCAACGCATCAAATCGTTAGTAGCGAAACCGAGTCATCACAGGTACTGTTATGAAGTTCTGATTTTAAAAAAAATTTCAAAACCAAACCCACAATTTTCAAAACCAAACACTCAAATGAAATTACTTAAATTTCTAATCAAAATTCTTAATTTTCAAAATGACACAATGCTAAAAAAAAACTCTCAATCAAAATGTAAGACATATTCAAAAATATCAATATCAAATTCACTACTCTTTCTTATTCAACTATATTCTGAAAATTCTTATGAAAACACCTT
The DNA here is from genome assembly GCA_019974015.1 of Nephila pilipes. Classification (NCBI taxonomy): domain Eukaryota; kingdom Metazoa; phylum Arthropoda; class Arachnida; order Araneae; family Nephilidae; genus Nephila; species Nephila pilipes. The sequence goes on from BMAW01039976.1 coordinate 218,073, forward strand.
AGTTTCGTTTCCACACTCTATTGTAATTATTAACTAACACTTTCGTTTCACAAATACCACAAGTGAAACAGATCATTAGAGTTCGAATTTGTATTCAATAATTGTAATAAGTGCTCCTCAAATTCAAAACGAAAGTGCAATATAGTTTACTTGCAACAAAGCTAATTATTATTATTTTTTCATCATTCATAACACCAAATATCTTTAAAATATACACAAATTTTTCGTCAACATTATAATTCCATGCTTCAATTTCAAAATTTGAAAATGAATGTTCACTACACAGCTAGAAATATTAAGTTTTGTTTTTTTTCATATACTTCACATATATTTATCATACACTCAAAATTTTTCTTCATTATCATATTATACTAAATTTTTTCTTCAATTAGCGAGTAATTTAAAACTCGAGATATATCAAATTCTTTAATTCAAAAACATCAAAACTGAAAGTAGCTTGTTTTTTTGCATGAAATCTTTTTTTTTTTTTTTTTCTTTTTCAAAATCATCAAATTAATCATTCAAAGTCATCATTTATACTTGTAAGAAAAAGGAAGAATTAAATTCAACTTCAATACAAAATTTCTTCGAATAAGCGAACGAAACTCATAAAAAATTCGCTTCAATAAAACATCAAATGTATTCATCAAAAAATTATTCATCACGTTAATAATTACAAAATTTTTTCATAGTACTAATTCCATTTTCAAACATCCACATTTGCTATTCAAATAAATTAATCACCAAGAAAAAATTAACTCACAGCTTTTGAAAATCATCAGAGACATCCCATGTTACTTCTACCAAGAATCGGGTGGCTCTTCCTGTTTCGCTATTTTCGACACTGTCCGATGGGAAGATACTATCTGAATTAATCCATGTTCCATTGGGCACAGGTGAATCTTCTTTTCTTGGATAAACTTCGCGAAATAATATGTTTATAACAATAGTAATTTTAGTTCTTAAAAAAAAGGAGGGGAATCTAGTGGATTTTACTTAAATAGGGTTACCTTTACCGGACGGGGGCCCATGTGGATTGCGTGGAGACTAAGTAATAAGGCAGTAATTAAAGCTTAAAGAATTTAATTGAAACATAAAAGGACAAAAAGGGACAAAATGTTAACAATTAAGAATATAATTAAAAATTTAGGAGAAGTGAGCCATGCTAGTCTTTACAGGCGAAAAAAACCACAATAACGTCAGTAACTGAGAAACTCGGAGCAACCACTGCACGTAGGGGAAGAGACAGTCCATCAACATTTGTGTTCTCTCTTAAGAGAGGAAGGCTCCTCTCTGCTGACTGGGCGTTCACTAGTGAAGCGCGCTCCATTGACCAGAGTGGCAACTCCACACACACATGAAGTACATATCAATAAGAAAAAAATTAAAAATAAACCTAATTAAAATAATCCGTTAAAAAGAATCAAACATTTATACTCTTCATTAAACAATTTTAGCTTAAATAGAGTAATAAAAAGTTTTTACCAATCAGAAGCACATAAAATGTTCCTAGGCAATCCACTGTTATATTTAATATACTTTTCTCTAAGTGCAACATCAGTTTAGTTTAGTTTTTTTATTAACGTCGCACTAGAAGCAACACGAGGGCTATTGGTGACGGACCTCGTAGTTTTGAACCTCGGTCAAGTGACGAGGATGACACCTGAGCTGGCACCCCCTCTCCTAACATCCACACCACGCCAACGGGAGGACTTTGGGCCCCGAACATATTTAACGTGCATCAGCCCCGGCTACACGGCGGGTCTTTGGCGGGCAAGGATCGAATCCACGACTGAACGAAAACCGCCGGCCGCGAGTCCACGACCTTGACCACTAGGCTACCGCGACCCCAAGTGCAACATCAACTAAAGATTTAAATTTATCACAAGCAATGATTTCATTAATATTAAAATCCTGATAAATAATTAACAGTGCCTAAATTCAATCATCTGTCTAACGAATTAATGAGGTCTTTAGAATCATACCTATGAATAGCAAATAAATCTTTGTCTTTTATTTTCTTAATATCAATACTGTTTTTAATGAGAGCAGTTGTATTAAATTTATTAATAGTTCTGTTTGTAAATATGAATTTATTAAAAGTATAATAGCGTTTTAATCTAATCAAGTATGTGAAGGCAAGTACTTTCCTAAAATTTCGGACTTCGCTCAGTTAAAAAAAAAAAGCTATTTTAATGTTTCTTTTTTAAATGAAATTAGAAAAAAACAAGCATGTTCATTTTGATGGATTTTCTTTAGTATCTTATAATAGATAATTTATTAACGTTGCACTAATATAGCATTTGATTAACAAAACAGATTATTTTAATGATTTTTCAACTGTGATTTTCATTGTTTTTTATTTAATATAGTCAAATCGAAATCAGAAACGTTAAGAGCATCCTTTAATAATTCAATAATTGAACTTCTTTCTTTTGCTGTTTTTAAGGAAATGCTTCTTAAATTCATTTATTACATCGAACAAATTAATTTATTTCTATATGGCTAAGTGTCAGAATGTATCTTATTATATCATAAATTATACAAATATCAAGGACACAATTAGTTTTTAAAATTGAGATATATCTTAGCTGGATTTATAAAATAGTAATTTCTTACTGAAAAATTATGCCAAAATGTGAAAATTATTTTATATATTTCATGAATATTTTAAAAATTGTTAAAAATTTTCAGAAAATTAGTTGTCTCTGAATTAGCACGAGTCATAAATAGCTTACGATGCAGCTAGGCAGAATCTATTGTTCGTATCTACCCACTATGAATCACTGGGAGAAGCGTGTTTTTGTTTCCACTAAATAAATAAGCATTCAGTAAGCCTCCAGACTTTTTTCAGTGATATGTACATTTTCATAAATTGTAGTTCCTAACCCTTAAAATGAAGGGAGGAAAAAAGGGAATTTAAACAAGGCAATAGAGTTAAGGTGACAGCTGGAAAAATATGTAATGTATATGGTGAAGGACTAATAACCATTCAGGATGCTAGAAATTGATTTGACCAATTCCATTTTGGAGGAACGACTTTCAAAAATGAACCAAGGATGGATTGCCTTCCGAACTTTTAAAGGCAGTATTGGAGCAAAATCCCCGTCAATGAACAAGAGATACAGCAGAAATTTTGAATTTATTACTGTTACGTCATCAGCGCACTGTAGAGTCATCTGTACAAATTTGTAAAATGTTCATTTGAGAGCTGCATGTTTAAACTGCAATTCGCATTCAAATAATAAATCAAAAGTTCCTACCTGTCTGACGGTGGTCATCATCATCAGGTCAATATGTTGAAGTTTGAATAAATCCACACAGAGACAAGAAAATAACTCTATTGACATAAATTATTTTTTAATTTAACTTTAAGATGTCACAACAAACATTAACTATTAGTAAATATCCCAATTCGCAGGCATAACAAATTCATTGACATAGTTCGCTTTCAACATCTTCCTTCTCTCACTTACTCAGAACTAAACATAACTCTTTTTTTTTTTTTTTTTTTTTCCACATTTGGCGTCTAGCGCCTTCTATCGTTAGTTTCAACACTGCACCCCAACAAAAGCGGATGCACTAATAAATTAGGCTTAGCGATGCAAAAGATTGATTTTTTATCTAACCAGTTCACAGTCCACACAACAATTCGACGAAATGTTGGTCCTAAGTAGCCGGAGAAATGGATAAAAAGTCTGAAAATAAAAGTGATAGCAACGCTACTGAAGAGAAATTGAATCCTTTTAAAGGTTCGATTGAAGGAACTTTAACTAGGTTAGAGACTTTTACCTCGGAAAAAGCAGCATCAAAGGATACTGGTGTCACTGAAATCGAAGTAAAGCTCAAAAAAATTGAGCAATTACAGATCAATCAGTATAAAATAGCTGAGGATTATTGTGAAATAGAAACTTCCAAAAATCTGGAAGCTATTCAGCTGGATATCGAAGATATAAATTAATGGATCGAAAAAACCGAGGTAGGTCTCTAACATTTAAAGTATTCTTTGAAAAATACTGAAAATGTAAACTTTAATTTAAATGACAACGGTAAACATAGTATCCACTTACCTCAAATTCCATTGCCAGAATTTTCTGGAGTAACAGCAGAATTCTCTATTTTCAAAAACCAATTTATTAATTTAATAAGTAATAATGATCAACTGAATGATTCTCAAAAGCTATACTATCTTCGAGCATCTCTGAAGGAAAGAAGCAAAGCTCTTGGAATCGCCTAGAGATAGTTTCGATTCCCTCTTTAAAGCATTAGAAGATCGTTATGAAAACAAACGTCAGTTGATAGATTCTCATGTTCTTGAAATAATAAATTATGAGAAAATTTATTTTTATTTTTAGTTTAGGTATTATTAACGTCGCACTAGAAGCAACACGAGGGCTATTGGCGACGGACCTCGTAATTTTGAACCACGGTCAAGAGACGAGGACGACACCTGAGCTGGCACCCCCTTCTCATAACATCCACACCACGCCAACGGGAGGACTTTGGGCCCCGAACAGATTTAACGTGCATCAGCCCCGGCTACACGGCGGGCCAAGGATCGAACCCTGTGACTGAATGAAAACCGCCGGCCGCGAGTCCACGACCTTGACCACTAGGCTACCGCGGCTCCCATGAGAAAATTTATAGCGAATCAGCAAAAGAATTGCGCGCTTAAATGAATTGTATTAATAAAAACATTAGATCACTTAAAGTTCTGAAATATAAACAGAATGATTTATCAGATATAATTTTAATAAATATAACTCTTCAAAAAATTGATAAAGAATCGAGAAAACAATTCGAACTTTCGTTGAAAACAGCAGAAAATCCAACATTTGATTTTTTTAGAAAAGAGAAGTCCCGTGTTAGAAAATATTACTCGCATTCCTAGTGCTAAAATGATCCTTAAAAATACTACTATGTCAGCTAAAGCCAAATATTTCGTAATTAATAGTAAAAAAATAAATGTTAAACCTTGTATGCTATGTGGAAATCCTCATTCCCTTTATAAATGTATCGCATTTCGAAATATGTCAGTAGAGTACAGAAAGAAATTCGTAAGCAATAACAAACTTTGTACAAATTGCCTCAGACTACATTCTGGTGCCTGCATGTCTAAATACAGATGTACAGTTAATGATTGTAAGGGGTTACATAATTCACTGCTTCACGAATGAAAGCAGATTCCCACTGCAGTTAAAAAGCTCAGTGTAGGGGAAGAGGAATGGGAGAAAGAGACCAATTCGAATACTGCTGGGTTTGAAAGTCGAGCAGAAGTTTCTGTTTGACATTTGGGAATAAATGTGTTTTATTAAATACGTTTGTGGTTTTCGTTAAAACTGCTGAAGGATGTAGAATTAAGTTAAGAGGTTTACTAGATAACGCGTCACATTATGTATTATGAGAGAAGATATGGCAAGGAAGTTAGGGATTAAATTTAGGTCTGCAAATAAATCAATTATAGGCATTAACGGAATTACGCAATCCGCGAAGTATTCGGCTAATATTGAAGTTTCAAATTGTGATTATACCTTTTCATGCAATGTGCAATTTTCACTTTTACCTAAATTAAGACTGAGGATTAAGACTGAGCCTCATAAACTCAAAACATTTGTCAGCAACAGGATGGCGGAGATCCAAACACTTTCAAAAGATTGTCATTGGAAACCAGTGATGAACTAAAATGTGCTGTGACTCTTTCAATTAATGACTGTACTTCAAATTTTTATGATGAACTCTTTATTACAAATAACTTCATAAAATTAATTATAATTTTTAGTTTTATTTTCAGGTTAATTAATAACATTGAAGCTAAGGAGCCTTGTAATAAGGATAAATATGTAACAGCAGATGAGTTAAAGAAAAGTACTGAATTTTTATCTAGATAGCACAATTAAGTGAATTTAAAGCAGAAATCGATGCTTTGAAAAAGGTAAAGGTGTTTCAAAAACAAGTAAGTTAAGGGCTTTAGATCTTTTCTTAGATGAGAATTCTTTACTCAGAGTTGGTGGAAGGCTTAATAATTCTGATCTACCATTTGAAGCAAAACATCAAATAATTTTACCAAGTAAACATAAATTTACTATATTATTTTTTGCGCATTTTCATAAGAAGTTTTTCATATTGCCGCTCAGGGTTTAGTACATCAAATTAGAATGCAGTTTTGGCTCATTAATGGCAAGGTTATTGCGCGACAAACAGTACATGATTGTATTGGATGCTTTAGACAGAAGCTTACTGGGGTAGATCAAATAATGGGAAATCTGCCTTCAGAGAGAGTAACTCCAAGTGCGTCATTTGTTAGCTCTGGGGTGGATTTTTGCGGTCCTTTTCAAATAAAATTTAAAAATCAAAGAAAGGGGGTATTTTCAAAATTTTATGTAGCAATTTTTGTATGTTTGGCTACTAAAGCTATTCATTTAGAGGCGGTGACAGATTTAACAACTGAAGCATTTATTGCAACTCTGAAAAGGCTATGCGCCCGCAAAGGCCGCATTTCAACACTAATATCTGATAACGCATCTAATTTTAAAGGCGCAGCTGCAGAATTAAATCGTTTCATAAAATTAAATTGTAACAAAAACGAGACCTTAGCAAATTATTTTGCTTCAGAAGCGATCCAGTGGAAATGTATCCCTCCTCGTTCTCCTAATTTTGGGGGGTTGTGGGAGGCAGGGGTAAAGTCATTCAAACACCATCTCTATAGAACTTTAGTTAATAGTAAAATAACTTTCAAAGAATTCGAGACAATAGTAATTCAAATTGAAGGTATCCTTAATTCACGTCCATTAGTCCCATTGTCAAATAATATTAATGAATATGAAGTTTTAACTCCTGGACACTTTATAATTGGTCGACCCATCAGTGCAATGCCCGAGCCCGAAATTTTAAATATTTTAGATAATAGGCTATCTAGGTGGCAGTATACAACAAAGTGTGTACAAGCTATTTGGAAACGCTGGAAAAATGATTATCTAAATCATTTACAACAGAGAAACAAGTGGCAGTTTAAAAAAAATAATGTTAATGTAGGATGTTTAGTGCTATTAAAGGAAAATGATTTGCCTCCTTGCAAATGGGTAACGGCAAGAATTTCGGAGATTATTTATGGAAATGACGGTAAGGTCAGAGTGGTTAAACTAAAAACTGCCAATAGAGTTCTCACACGTTCTATTTCAAAAATATGTCTCTTACCAATAAAAAATAAACATGTAAATTAAATTGCAATGTAATGTATATTATATTCTTAGAATGTTTTTTTTTTTTGTTGATTAGAATATTGTTTTTCTTCTTATTGGTGAATATTGTGTTTATTTGTAATTAATTCATTTATATATTTGTAAACTTTATGTAGCAAATTGCATTTTTTAAGTATATTTTTTAAAATATTGTATATTTCAACGTCGGGCAGAATGATACGTCATCAGCACACTGTAGCGCCATCTGTACAAATTTGTAAAATGTTCAGTTGAGAGCTGCACCCCAACAAGAAGAGAAATTGAATAATCACAACGAACTGTTTACCGCCACCTGGAGAAACTAGGGAAAGTTAACAATTTAGGAGTATGAGTACCTCACAATCTCAATAAATGGAATAAAGATCACATGTCATTCACCACAAGTATGCTCTTACGGTTTTTTTTAGACAGGAGATGAAAAATGGATTATCTATAACAATATTATCCGCAAAAGATAGTTCCATAAGGATGAACCTCCTTTATCAATCCGAAAGCAAACATCCATGAAAAAAATGTGTGTGTATGGTGGTATTGTCGAAGTATAATTCATCACGAGTTGTTAAAGCTAAATTTAACAATAACTGCGTTCAGCAGCTGTAAAACAGTGAGAGAAACTCCATGAAAAGCATCCTACACTCGTCAAATACAAAACCGTCGTTCTCTTTACACGACATAGCGCGACCACGTATAGCAAGGATGACTTGAAGAAAAAATTTCTGAGCTTGGGTTATCTGTTTTACCACACCCACCTTAATCCTCGACAAACTATTATCTTTTCAGTTCCTTACAAAACTTTTTGAAAGAAAAAATTTTCAATTCTGAAAAGTAAGTCTGTCAAGATGTCGAAAATTTCTTCCAGTCCAAACCAAACACATTTTACAAGGAAGGAATGATAAGCTGCCAGGATAGAAGATTAGAGGTCTTATAATAGTTTTGAGTACATAATAAATAAATATAGTTTTGTTATTTAATGGAAACAAAATAAATACCTGAAAAAAACAGATGCTATTTACGACTAGACTTAATATTTCATATTAGATCATATTCTAACTTCTGGCTTACTATAAAATCGAATTCTTTGAAAACGATTTTATTTTTTACAATAGGTTCAGGAATTTTTAATAAAAAAAATTGATGCATCTACATATCCTAGCAACAAAACTAAGAATATTTTGACAATTTTTCTGTTTCAAACAATTACAGAGAAAAACAGAAAATCGAGACATTGTTCATGGCACAATTTTATTTAATTTCTTATCTACAATTTTTAAAAATGAAATTTGTGTATGATCAAAAAAAAAAAAAAAAAGAAGAAGAAGAAGCAGCCCACTAAGCTAATTTCTAAGGTTATATTATGTGTGCGTTCTAAGCAAATATAAATATGATATGAGAGTTTCAGGACATGTACTTTTAACTTTAAATGCCATAACAATTTTTTCGCCTTATGTCTACCATTAATTTTTTCCGGTCATTTTTCACAAGACATATATAATATATTGTACATTATATTTATAATATAACTATTTTAATTTATTTAAGTAAATCTATTATTTTCATTACACTACTTTCTCAATTTGTTTAAAATTCTGAAATTAATTTAATTAACTAAGAACTATTAAAAATATTTTTGCAGTCTACGATTCGAGATTAGCAATGAAGTTTGGGATTAAGAAAAACTCACATCTAGTGCAGAAATCTTTGTAAAAAGCGATTGGTCTTTCATTTTACTAGTATTTGGTAACTATTTATATTTACATCAGTGCCACTTCTTCCTTTCACCTGTCAGACTTCAGGAAACTTCGATATGTATGCAAACAAAAACAAATCTGAAGACGCCAACTAAAAATTGCCAAAAGAAACGAACTAACATTACAAAAACAACCTCTCATATAATTCATACGAAAATTACCCCAAGAAGACTTTTCTAAATGAAAGAAAAGTGCAGCGACACTTAACTATAAATGTAGAGTTTCAGCAGTCTAGAGTTTTGCTTTCTGGCTCGATTGGACAAGACCACTTTCCTTCGATGCCGCAAATACCCAATTTATATCGCACATAAAAAGAAAGAGTAAATGTATGTCTAAAAATCAAAACCACAACAAATGAAATGACAAAATTTATTTTAATATAAGATAGTATCACAATTACAAACAGCACTGTTCTAAACAAGCACACATCTTATAAAACATGGCACAAACACAAAACTAATGAAAAATAGCTGAATATTTTAGTTAAATTTGAGACTTTGAACTTCGTAATAATAAAAATTACAATAAATATTCAGTTTCAAGTAATTACAATTCATTTACAAAAATTACTTTAGTCAACTTATAGATTTTGAATGAGGAATTTGACTAATTTGATGCCTTCAGTGAAGGAACTCAAAGCAAGTATCACAGAATTGCTTCTTCTATGAATTTAAAAAGGATAATTGAAGAATATTGATTCAATAATGCATTAAATACTTGTCTTTCTTTAAAATACAAAATGTTAGATTAATCGAAAATATGCACAAGCATTATTTATATTCATACAACAAAAGGCAATTTCACTTCAATATTTATTTAAAAAAATTTACTAATGCTTCACGAAAGAGTAAAAAAAGAAGCAATTTCATTAATATAAAGTAAAATTTGAATTATAACTGAAATTTTTAAGTTATATATGAAGTTATTAAGATCACCTCACATGAAATTCAAGGCAGTAGTAGAAACCATACTAAGACATTTATGAATTAAAAATTATATAATTAAAGTTTATTAGATTTAAAAAAAATATTATTCACCAAGAGATTCATTTTTCTTATCCTCACAATACAGGGAAACAATATTTTACGCTACAAAATAATTTCTAATGCGATATGAAATGAATATATATATATATATAATCCACAATTACATTCAAATGTAAGTGCATTTTGACATTTCACAAAAAGAACAATTGCACCATAATTTTATAATGCTTTATTTTTTAAAGAATATATTTAAACACAAAATAAAAGAACACAAATATTAAATTAAATACTATGATTATATATGTTGAAAATATACAATATTTCTGGCATTTTTGATAAATCTTATATTTTCAATGTGATATGATATGGAAAATGATTTTCTATCTCACTTCTTCAAGGTTAGAAAGCAAAATTGTTATTCAATATTTTAACACTTTTAGATCAGAATGGTGCATGCTTAATAATTTCAAAAGTTTTAATCAATTAATATTAGAAATAGTCAGCATGCTATTATAAAACTAAAGAATTAAAATTAATACTTTCAGTAAATATATCTATATTACATAAGCACTATTGGCTTCATATTGTATTTTCCATTTTAAAATCTTAAAAACAAAAATCTGTATAAGCAATACGAATATTTTCGATCGTTTATAAAATACATTTTAGAAATAAACTATGCAATTAATGTGGCACACAATTAGTATATTTTTAAACTTGTATAAATGTAAAATTCATTTGTTAATATTTTAATCAGATAAATATCAATTTTATTGTTATAGCTTCATTTCAATTGCTTTCTAAATAAGGTTCCTTAACAAACAAAAGAAAAAAGCAATAAAATAATTTTAGAGATAATTAAATAATTTTTTAAAAAAATTTGCTCTATAAAAAATTGAAAGACATAGAATATATTCTTTTCACAATTTAAAAAAAATTGACTTTCAAGGTATACATATATATTAATTTATGAAAGGACTCTGTAACCTTTTCATGTACACCTTATTTTTTTTGCAATTCAACAGCTATATTTTTGTTTGTTCCTTCAAATACACGCACACACAAAAAAAGAAAGAAAAGAAAAACCACTCATGATCGACATTTTTCTTACTACTTATTTCATTAAGCTAAGCTTAAATTTGAAAATGATAACAAGCAGCGACTCTTTTCTATAACAGTGCCAGAAGTTAAAATGCTTTACTAACTAGCCCAAATTGGGCGTTCTCTTTAGCCTAGTTGGTTAAGGCATGACAAAAAGCACAGATCAACTTTTCTTTGGAACCACTGGCCCAGGTTTTGAAACAATGTTGTCGCATCAAGGTCGCCAACTACACTCTCCCACTCCACGCGGTCGGAAAAACCACCGACTGCCAAAATAGTAATGTTATTCTTTGAAAGGCTTGCATCAGAAACTGAAAATAAGCTTTCAAGTATGAACCCATTACTGAATGACACTTCATTCTAACTTAAAAATTACAGGACTGACAAATTAAATAGTAACATACATGTACACAAATAAAGAAAAGCGCTATATTATGTACTAAAAATACTTGTTAAATCATTGAGGATTTCACATGCACCTATTTAAGAACATTAATATAAACTTAGTTTCATTCATATAAATAGCATTATTTTAATACAATACAATAGTACTATTAAACTATCAAGCAGTAAATTTATATTTTTTATGAAATGAAATACTACTTTATGTTCTGGAGAATACCTACTTTATAAATATGTAATACACATGCATTGCTTGAACTGGCATGTTAGACAAAAAACGAAGTCTTAAACAGAAAAGATAAGATAAAACTTTTGAATTTTTTCTAAAATAGATACAAATTCTCAGTCCAGAGATATATAAATCTGAGTTCATAATATAAGTCAGGTATACTTGCTTTGTCTTATTTACACTTTGGATTTTATGCACTTGATATTTTAGCAAACAAGATTTTGAAAAATTAATAGATCTCTACAAACTGCAACTCATGCTCTCTATATTTATAGAATAAAGTTCAAGAAATATCTGAAAGAGATGAGCATCACAAAGGAATAATTGCTGCTTGACTTAATCTCAATCGTTACGTCTCTACATGAAACAACTATTCAACCAATACATCTCACAAAAAATTACAGCACATTATATAAAGACATTCCCTATAATATACTAAAAATTACTAACTTTGTATGAATAGGTATACAGTATGTATCATACATACTAATTTACCACAAATGCTTGTAAAGGAAAACGTGTGTGCATCAAATGTTCATAAAGTTGTAGACCCAACACTATGATTTACAAATATATGCATTATAACACAAAAATTACATCAATTATAATAATCAGTCATAGTAAAAGAATGACCACATTAGGAAATAAACACGGATGCATATCACAAAATGTTCCAATACAAAAACTAATCATCTAATTTCTATAAATATGAAAATTACAATATTTCCTATTAGAAATAATTAAAAATTTGAATTATGGAACTATCAAAAATATCAGGTACTTTGTAACAATTTCATATAATAATATTTTTAGTTACAAAAACATTTATAAAAGGTTTTTTTGAAAATATTAAAAAGGTTTTTCCCAGAATATATAATTTTTTTTTTAGTGTAGATTGAAAAAAATTAATGTTAAAATATTAGCAGTAAATATAGAGAAGGACACAATCATTGACTCCAGCATACATATATCAAAAATCATGATGAGATGTGTATATTTCAGAAGGATATAAAATATTTGAAACATATACGATACACATTTTTGTAGAGAACAAGACCATAACTATAATTCTAAAAACATATTAACCAATGAAACTTACATAAATATTTAAAAACAAATACAATAACTTATTTGCATTCTTATGAAGTTGGGGGAGGGAGAATAAAAGATCAATGAACACAATATTAAATTTGATCATGCATATTAACCTGTATCTCAAAAAATCCTTTTTAAAAATCATAATTCTATTATTGTTCTTAATAAACATTTAAAAACATCTGTACACAAATGTGATACATATCAAGTTCAGTAAATATTCAAGCATGCTCAATCAAATTTCGAAAAGTGAGAAATTGCTACGTTTTTTTTATAAATATAAAATACTTCTATTAATTAAAACAGATTTTTGAATGTCATCATAGACATAAAGCTAGAAACACAAAATCCATGTAAAATGCAAAAAGAAAAACAACCTGAAATTTAGCAATTCACAAAAAAGAAAAAGACTTCCAGTTATCCCTTAAATATTTTTCATACTACAAATTAAAATTACTTCTTAAAAGAGATAAGTTTTTTACTCAAAAACATAATTATACAATAAAAAAGTGTCAAATTAATTTTTTTGTTCTAGTCAATATTTTTTTAACAAAGCAATTTTTTTTTTTTTTTTTTTTTTATTTACTGAAAAATATTTATGAAGATTTTTAATAAACAGAAACCTTCCATAAAATTCATTTTCATATTAAGTATGAATAAAGTTTTAAATCTAGATGATCAATTATCAATGATAACTGTTGTTTTTAAATTACAATTTTTTGGAAACAAAAGTTGGAGATGGGAGAATAAATTAATCTCGGTAATCTAAAAAATCTACATCAAAACTATTTGAACCATTTAAAGCTAGGTCACAGGATTAGTTTCCTTTATGAACAAAAAGAAAGGCTCTGTTGAGATGTTAATTGAGAATAGCATTGAATCTGTGGCAAGACTACAATTATTTTATCAATTTCACAACATTGTTAAAACAATATTTTAACAAAAAGCCTAAGCATATATATAGTAAATTTATTTACTTTCTATTATTTTATTAAATATAGAATTTACTTTGGTCAAATCAATAACAATTTACAGATGAAAATATTTCCTTCATTTCGCATGACTTTAAAAAGGTTAGTTCAAAATACACAACAGAATAAACCCAGAAACTATAAAGCATAGCTATACAAATTTAAAAACATTTAAAAATACAGAAATTTAAAAAAAAAATCAAATTTCTGAATGCTTCCATTTTTTTTTTCCAAATTCATGATTTTCTAAATATGGTCAAGTCTTGGAAAAAACAGAACTCACTTTAATTCTACTCGCACTTTTCGAAACAACTTCAATTTAATACTTCCTTTACTACAGGTTACATAAAATTAAAATCACAGTTACTATATTAAGAGAATTACACTTTAATATAGGTATATCAAGAAATCATATAATAAGAAAAAAATAAACTGTGTTTAATTCTAAAATAGTTCTGGAATTGTCCACATGCTCTATATTATTAAAAAATACATATGCAAAATAAATCAATTGCAAAAGATTTTTCACAAAGTTAGAAATGCATTTTCCAAAATATATAAACACAGATGCAATGTCCAAAACAATTTCAAACAATTTAATGTAAACCACAAAATAAAACAAGCTCAACACATATGTAGAATTGTTCCATTAACATCTTAAACAGACTTGCTGCCAGTGTCATTAAAATTATATTTGGCAACTCTACACAAGAATTCATTCAAATACGAGAAATGTAATCTAATTAAATATACGTTTAAATACAAGTTGAATTGACTATAAACCTTTCTAATCAAGATAAAAACTTTTAACTATTTTGAGCATATAAATTATATACAGGAATATATTCTCTTCATATAACATAGGATAGTTGATTTAAAAGATAAGAAGTAATAAACATAATAAAAATAAAGTATAAAAATACAAATACAGGAAATGACTACTATAAAAATAGTGGCACACATGTGCTACTCTCACATGTTTTGTTACCTCATGTAGATGGTACCCAGTTAGATTATGTAACTTATAAAAGAGTAATAAAATGTTTCTATTTTATAAATTTCAATGAAAACTCTTTTTAAACTCTTGTGAACACATTTTTAACAGATGTGATATGTATACTGAATACCCTTCAATTATTTTCGCTTACATATAATTTATGTTTTTGACAATGGTGACTGACCAATAACTTCATCATAAGAAGGTGGGGGTTCACAATCTTCAGATATCTATGAAAAAGATAAAATGATTAGGGAGATTTTCAAATACAAGAGAAAAGAAAGAAAATGTTCCATTTAAAAAAATTTAATTGTTAAATTATTGGTAATCAACTTTAATCACAATATAATAACAGTGGCACTAAGAAAAATATTTTTGTAGTAGCAATACTTATATGATTTGGTTTTATTAACGCCGCACTAGAAGTAACACGAGTACTATTGGCGAGAGACCTCGTAATTTTGAACCTCGGTCAAGAGACAAGGACAACAACTGAGCTCGCACTCGCAATTCTTATATGAGGAATATCTATCTTAACATCTCGATCAAAAATGCAATATTGAGATTAGAAAGTTTTATACAGATTAATGACTTAAAACTGTTCTAGATTTTTAAATAAACCCATAAAAGATGGAATTCATAAAAGAAATCA
This sequence comes from Nephila pilipes, assembly GCA_019974015.1. Lineage (NCBI taxonomy): Eukaryota > Metazoa > Arthropoda > Arachnida > Araneae > Nephilidae > Nephila > Nephila pilipes. The sequence continues at coordinate 233,492 of BMAW01039976.1, forward strand.
AGTTTTAATTACAATTAGTAAAAATATTTTTAAAAAACACATTTTTTAAAAGTGTACTAAAAAAGTGTTTTTAATCATCAAAAATCTGAAAGATGGAAAAAAATATCATAAAACATGAGATGCTAATGTGTATGGAAATATGCAAAGCAAACTGGAATTAAATCACATTAAAAATATTTAAACTTTTAATATGATTATTATCCCTTCAAATCCTTCAGGCTAGCCAGAGGCTAGATCAGATCTGGGGCCATTCATGAAAATATTGTCAAGGAGAGTTTCTGTGCATCCAAAACCCATGAGCACATAAGGACAAAAATCTAATTTGGATTCTGTATGCCTCATTATTTTGAGCCAAGGTCAGGTGACATAGTTGACATTTGAACTGGCATTCCACTATCCACATAATCACTTCATTAATGTGAAGTATATGAATCTCAAATAGATTTAAAATGCATCAGATTCTCAACACAATGGAATGTTTAGCAGAATCAAGGTTCCAACCAGTCACAAAACTGGAACATTGATACATAGAAAGCCGTATGTCTAATGCCATAATCACTCAGTTATATTTATCTATGATATTCTCTCTTGTGGTTTTATTTTCTTGCCTAACTGTTTTCTGCACCTTGGCTTTTGACAAACAGATTTTAGTTATAAATTATTTAGTTTAGTACATTAATATTTATGTGGTTTTGTTTTAATTTATTTTTAATCAATAAGTATTTTTTACTGTTCAATCTTAAATATCTTTCATAATTATTATTTTGAAATCTTTATTCAATTTTTAAATGAACCATCAATTATTTCTTTGAAAACAGATCTAAATAAATATATCTATTGAACTCCTTCAATTATAAAATTCACTGGCAGATGACACTATGAAAATATAAAATATAATTAAAAATACTCAATTGATAACTAGTTTTCAAAAATTTTACAACCTGAACGATCATCAGGAGCACAATACTTTGTGAAAATTTAAAATTTCAGAACATCAGTAAATTAGTGAAAATTCGATTTTACAAAAATTTATTTTACGAACATAAAACTTAATATGTAAACATTTATAAGAAAAGGTGATGTTTGAGAATATCTCCACAGAACAGTGGATTCACAAGCAATACATAATGCACCTTACATATATCGATGAATTATAAGCAAAAAAAAAAAGTATTCAGATTTAGACACATAAAATTCATACTAAAATAATTTTTACACAGCGTATATGACATTAACAGATCTATGACTTTAACCATTCACTTTCAGAAAAGGAAATAGGTTCTTACTTTTAAAGACAATGCTGTATCATAGGTTGGTAGACTTTCATCCACAGCTGGAGCACTAGGTGAGGGTCCTTGACTTTCCATGCATGTAGAATGATAACGAGAACGAGCTGACACATTTCGGCGTGAGAAAACTCGACTATACACGTTTTGTCTTCATAAAAAAAAATTAAACAATTTTCCCATTACTTAAAGAAATATCAAAAATCTTAGATAACATTTCACAATGTCCACCCTGGTTTAATATTACAAAATTTCAGTTTTATTAAAATTTAACTATTCCGCCTTCATTCTAAAATCAAACACATGAAAATGTTTACTAATTAGAAATAGAAAACTCAAATAAAACTAGTTTTATAAATAAATCCAAAATCGGTATTTTAGAATTTAAAAAAAAGCTATTTCTAATTTGAATACATCGAAAATTACTGTTCTTCAATAAATTTTAATGACAAACAAATTGAATTTTAATTTAAATGATCAAATGCTTTACTTTACTTAAATTTCAGAAACATTTCTTCTAGAATTATGCCAAAGTTCTAGGACATAAAACTAAGATCAGTATAAATAAAGTTCTATAAATGGATTTAACAATAATTGTATGATGAAATAATGCAGTAGATTTTAAAACTTGTCCATTCTTTTAAATAGGAAACAAAAAATTTTGGGAATGATCAATTTTGAAAATTGTAATTTTGTTATGTTAGAACATCATTTTACAATTTTGTGTACTTTCATATATTAACTCCTCTAGACTTTCAATGCAGCTCTGTCACTATATTTACAAAGTAACATACATTGTGCTATACAAGCATATATACTTCACCAGTTTTGAGAAAAGATTTGGAATTTTCTCTAGAGAACATGGTAAATTACATTATTATACCTCCAATAAAGATAATATATCATGAAAACTCAAGAGCATAAAGTAACTTCAATGTATTTTACAATATTTTAGAAAATTCAATAACAAAATCAGAAACTGAAACTCTTTAAAAAAAAAAAAAAAAAAAAAAAAAGTACGTATCACATTTTTTGAATTATTTCACAATAGAAAAAGAAAAATCTTATGATGTTAATGGGTCTGAAATAAGGTCACAAAACTAAAAATTTCATATATTAAAACTAATTTTTTGAACTTGTAAATTATTAGTGGTAGAAAATTTTAATAAAAAGGATCTAACATTTTAGGAAAAAGGATTTAGATACATTCAACAGAAAATAATCAAAGAAAATATTAATTAAAATTAGCAACAACTTTATCAATAAATTTTTGATTACACCTTGGATATTATATTCAATTTTTATAGACAATTGCATCACTCAGTTGTAATTTTCATACAAAAAGAAAAATTTATTTGAAAGAAAAATCAAAGTGAAGTAAGCATTTAAAGTGATGTCGAAAAAAAATTGTAAAATAGCATAGAAAAGATTTCTTAGAGGAGGAAACTTTATAAATAAATGCAAACTTGAGAGTGAAGAAAAAACTAAACTTGTATTATTTTTTAAATAAAACTGAATTACAAGAGAATAGAAACTTACCTCTTACAAACTTGCCATCCAACTAAACAAAAGAAAAGTATACTGGCAAATGCTAGACATCCTCCAATAGCAGTTGGGAACACTAGATTAGATGACTTAGGAGTTTCTTTTCCAACTGCAAATAGATATGCATGACTAATATGCCAGTATCTCTCACAGAAATCATATTTTACATTGATATTATTTAATAATATAGTTTATCAACGATTTTTGCAAAAGGAACTTGTTTGATATATACAGATCACAAGAAAAAATAATCAAGAAACAGCAAAATAAAGTAAACCTACTTAAAAATCTAGAAATGAAGAATAACAAACTCAATTTGTATAAACATAAAATGATCACACAATTCAATACTACATACATAAAAAAATGTGAATTTAAATGGAAAGTGTTTTTTAATTGAATTATAAAGAAATTAAGCAGTATTAAAAATTAAAATATCCACTAAAATAACTTTGAAAGATATGGAGAAAACATTATAAGTTTAAAGATGGGAATTTTTTGAACAATCAATAAAAAGAATATCCTTTTGTATCAAATAGAGACAAAAATTTTCCACATACTTACCACTTTCACAAATCTTTGTAACTTCATTGAAAATAAACCCTGTATGACACTCGCATGTGCTTCTGTATGGTAGTTGTGAACAATAAGAGTTTGGATCATAGTAGTTGCATTCTTCTGAATATTCGCATTTTTCACTGTATTGCTTTCCTAATAAAATATTTTAACAAATTAACTACAATCGATACACAAAATGTGGTAAATATTAAAATTATCTTGACAAAACTATATTAACAATTAGTTTATTAAGGGGTAAGTAAGCATGAATAATAAGCAAAATATACAAATACAGTTATGTGTTTTCAACTTTTTAAAGGAAAAAAAAAAAAAAAAAAAATTTAAATGTTTGCTCACAACTACAATGTTGATTTTAATGTTTGCTCAAGAAATGTTCAAACAATTCAAATATTTTTCCAAAATTTTTATGAGGGGAAGGAATCAGCAGAAAACATTAGAAAACTTTAAAAATAATTAAATAAATGCCTATAATTTTTGATTACACACAAAAGATTAAATTAGAAATTTGATCATGTATGACTTATTTTATCCTTCTATTATACTGCCAGAAAAGGGATTACTTATTTACAACAGAAAAACTCAATCATTAAAAAATTAAAAATTTTGTAATTCAAGTACCCCCACCTCAAATGCAATTCCTATTAAAAACAAAATCGACTAGGTTATTTTTTATCATGCTTCTTTGATAATCAATAAATCGAACATAAGCTCAAAGCATTAAAAATTGGAAGTCAACTTCAAACTAAAAAATAACATTGAAAACCAGCCTAGGCTGAACGGTATACAGTAGTTTCAATGCAAGCCTAGACAATAACTTCAGTCACAATTTTAAAGATACTAATTTTCTATGTATAATAAAAGAAAAATATATAATGTTTAATTTGAATTAAATCATTTACAGATATGAAGAATCCTATTTTTTTGATTAACTATAAAATTATTAAAAAAAAAAAAAGTTTAAAAAGCCCATATTTGTCAAAACTTCTTCACAAGACTCATTAAATATAAAAGGAAAAAATTACTTGAAAACAACTAGAGATTAGCATCATTTATGATCACAGAATACATTAGATCAATGAATAGACATTTTTGTTCTAATAAGCTAATACAATGTATTTTCTGTGAGAAATACAAGTCACTCACAAATAAAATAAGGTACACAATCTACACAAACCACACTTCAAAAAATTATTAAAAAACTAACTGATATAAAATTGGTATGTAATTCATATCAAACACTCATATGTAAATAGTCCAAAATTCAGTAAATGAATAAAAGGAACATACAAAAAAATATTTTGTTTATAATCTCTTATTAAATAAAATCAGATGTTACTTAAGGAATTAAGTAATATTTTATTTAAATGTTGAAAACACTTTCAGTCAAAGAATTAGATCTTTTTTTTTTTCATATTAAACATAGATGACAATTTTACTAAATCACCAAAATTGAGATTCAATTTTAATTTAAACAAAATGTATTGATAATGTAAAAAATGTTATTATGAATTAAATAAAAAGCAACAAACTTTCAATTCTCATCTCATATTTTCATATGAAATTGATAAAATTTTGCTAAATCAATATGATGAAACTGAAAAAAGTTAATCTTACAATTAAAAATAATAAAGATTTTCAGCCTAGATTATAAAAAAAATTACCAATGATGAGAGAATGTGAAAACAGATAGATTCTTACATAGTGATTTAAATAAATTTGCTTAGTTGTTTTACGAATATTGCATTTGTTAATACTAATAGTTAACAATGATCCAGAAAAAATTTGTATTTATTTGAAAATGACAAAGGTGTAACCAGTGGCAGATCCATGGGGTTGTACACTGGGATATCATAATTTCACATCCAGATAAAACATTATATACCTGAACAGGAAATCCCAACTAAATTTAAAAGTATTTATTTTATTTTTTGATTTCAAAGTTGTTAGCTGTAAAGGACCACACTATCTATCATACTCTAAGTTTTTAGTTCTCTACTTGAATTTAATTCTTGTGTGTTAATATTTAGTTTATTTTTAGATTAAAGACTAAGTCAGCATGAATAATTAACAAAGAAAGCAAACATAATTCATTCTTATAAACTTTTTAAAGGAAAAAAAAAAAAAAAAACAATTGTGTCTCTCCCTTATTATTTTTGTGCCACAAGTCAATTTTTTCCAGATCTGCCACTGGGTGTAATTATAATGATTAAAAAAAATAGTTTTCCATTGTAGAAATATAACAACATTACACAGTCTTTTGACAAAACTAATTTAAATTATAGCAAGTTCAATTGGCCAGTTAAATTATTTTGCTCAGCAAACAATCAATGAAGTAAAATTTATTAATTAACATAAAAACAAAAATTTTATTCGTATTTTATCAATAATTAAGAAATAAGATGTAAATAGATTGCTATAAAAAGTATTTTTACAAAGAATTTTTAAGACTTATAATGCTTTCTATAATATTAAATTGTGACTGACTGATTGTTTACAAATTTACTGGCCATGAACCTAGAAATTTTGAAACTCAGTCAAGTGATAAGGATGACACCTGAGCTGGTACCATTCAATTATCACTAACATATTGTTGGAAAACATTTTATTTTCAAATCTGCAACATATCTATTAGGTATGGAGCCTTAACTAGTTTATTATATTTGCAGCTACAGCTTTCTATTCTAGGTTCAATGCATCATATAAATCATCAAGATTTTCATCATTGAACTTACTGATGATATTGCTAAACTTTACCCAAAAATGTTTTATTAGATTGAAATCTGGAGTTTGTGCCAGCCATTTTATAATTTTATTTTTATTTATTTATTTATTTATTTTTGAATTTAAGAATTGTTGAGCATCACTTGATACATGTTTTCTGTTTACCAAGGTGTCTGGGTCACCAATGTAGCTGCATTCACATTAGATTAATAATATGATTATGTAAAAATCAAGCTTAGAGAGCTTAATTGAGAATTTAAAACTATTTCCTTCATCAAAACCAAAACAAACTTTTACAAAGATACACATATATAAGAAACAAAATAAAGCAGATGTTTATCTTTGAACAAAGAATAATAATTAATAAAAACTTTTATGAAAAATATAAAAATTAATATTTTTGTTTCCATGACAAATGGTAATAAATAAATACAGAGTTTACATAATACAGGTAAAATTTTAAAAATAATTGTATGCTGATTAAAAATACATTATCACAGCAATTACACTATTTAATGCCCTACACTGTCATTATCATACTGGAAATCCCAGATTTTCAGCACATTCTTAAAAGCATATGGTTCCAATATGCTTTTCTAGTGTTTTGTTACACAAAAAATTTCTCCATTATGCCATTTATTCAATATAATGGTCTGTTATCTTTGGTGGAAAACAATCACATACTATATAACTTGTCGCCCACTGTGTTTCACAGCAGGAACATGTTGTGGATTGTTTCTTTCACTTATTGGATGATACATGTATTTGAAATCATCCAGTGAAAACTAGTCATACTTTTATCAATTCAAAGCAATTTACTTCATTTCTTTTTTCTCCATTAAAAATTAGTTTCAGCAAACTCTTTTCAGATCTTTAATTTTTTTTTTTTTTTTTTTTGTATATACCAGAGGTATTTTGATGAGAGGATGGTCAAGCATTTCAGCATCTCTTAAATAACATTATAAAAAAGAAACACATTCAAATTCCTAATTTTAAAAAATATTCGATTTGCTGTTTTACAGAAATCCATAACTGAAATCTCTCTCTCTCTCTCTTTTTTTTTATTATCATTTCATCTATTCAATTTGAAGTTGTTTCAGGTTCAACCAGATTGGCTTGCTAGAAAAATTATCTTGTTGCTTAAAATTACAATTCCAAATATTTGCTATTTGATATGATAGTCCAAATGTTCAAGTAATGTCCCTTTGAGAGACTCCTTTTTTTTTTTTTTTTCAAATCAAAAACACAATTTCACAAATATCAATGGAATATTCTTCACACTTCCTGATATTCATTTAAACACTGAAATAATTAGTATAACTAAAAAACTAATATTGAAAAGAAAAAAATTGCACTTTCCTGTGAATTAAT
>BMAW01039976.1:241393-275874 GCA_019974015.1 Nephila pilipes
ACACACACACATATATATATACTGAAAATTTATGAAAGAATAATTTAAAAAATTTAAAAAGAAAAAAATCCAGAAAAAAATGTAACAATGAAAGAAAAATAAATGAAAATATGGAACCCAGCAAGTCAAAAAGCAATATCGGGCTGAGGACCGATTAAGCGGGGTTAAACTAGTTTAATGGTACCAACCTTCCCCCTTTGCGACTTGGTAGGCTGAATTAGGAAATCCAAATTGCAAAAGAGTTCATGATTAAAAGATGCAAACAAATTCAACGATAAAATCTACAAAAATAAAATCTATAATTCCTGGTAGGCTGAATTGGGAAATCCAAATTACAAAAGATATATATATATATATTAGTGTTAAAAATATAATATCAATTCATTTTTAGTTAATTACATGGGGAAAACAAGTGAATATTTTAAAAAGGATCTCACACACACATATATATACAACATATTCTACAGTTATTTAAATGAAAAATCTATTACACACACATATATTCTACAGTTTTTCTAAATGAAAAATCTATTTAACTCATTAAAAAAACTAACAAGTATTTTCTGTAAACTAAACATTCTTTATAGCAACAGTTTTCAAACCTATGTTCACATATTTTCAAGCCTAGCAGCTCTGAAATAAAATTGATAATTTTTACTAATATAGAAAAAAACTATACTTTTATCCTTTATACTTTTAAGAACCAAAAAATCTTATCACTTTTTCACTAAACTATTTTTCCTTTCACTTTTCTCTGATAATTTCTGCCACTTCTGATTCTTGGCAAACTCTCATTCCTTACTTTTTCTAATAGTAACTCTTTTTAACTACCGTTATTTAAGGTGCCCAGACATAATGCTTTTAGCGGGACAGTCCCAATTTTTAACAATTTATCCAGCATTCTGTAGGGTTTTAAGAAAGTCCCGATTTTCAGAAAGAATGCACGACAAGCTAGAGAACTGCGGGAGAACAGTAAGGGAATATACAGTTTTCGGCTTCCATGTAGCTATTTCACCAGGACAGAGCTTTATATTTTTGTAAATTTTATAATGTTAAACTTTAATAATAAAAATAATTGATGAGAGCTGATTATCAGGAACTGCTTATTAAAATTCGATTGATCAGTTGCTAGAATGAACAGTGGCATTTTTCAGCATTAGCAGTGACAAAAACATTTTGTAGTTGTAAATTGATGAGAGAACACTTTGTACACTTCCATAGATTTTATTCTTATGGCAATATGTTCCCCTAGCAGTCTAGCATCATTTAGAACATTGTTGCAAAGGAATTACATCTTAAACAAAAATTGGAAACAGAGGGGAATTTTAGAGGTGAAGGGTCAGGATGTAAGTGGTTTGTTGGTTGTCCACAAAGTAACGCTTTCGCATATTGAGTTTTGTAAAAGTCTCTCATGCAATACACATTGTACTGCATACTAGTGCTAGTTAAACAAGTGATGTCAACAAATAAGCTATTCATATGATTTAGGCAATTTATTTAGGTACCAAAGGTTTTTTTTAAGTACCAAATTTTTAATCAAGAATCATCCCCCCCATTAACGGTGTCCCGCTTTTCAATTATTAAAATCTGGTCACCTTACTCTTATTGTTATTCACTTTTCTTACTTAACCTATTTTCACTTGTCCTTAAACTTCATATGAGGTCAAAGAGTACACATTTCTTAAATAATAGCAACAGTTCCTTTATTAACTTTTAAATCCTGTCACGTTACCATGGTGATCAGTGCAAATTACCTGTAACATAGCAATTACCCTGCAATCCACAAACTTTCAAGTGTCAACTCGTCAGCTTATATCTGCTCTGCTCAGAGACTGGTTCTAATCTTAGGGGATTGTGCAAAAGACATCTTACACTAACCCTTTTACAAAAAAGTCCTCTACAGGTGGGCTTTAAACATAGGAGATAACATAAATAACTTTAAAAGTTATCATCACTGCTAAATAATTCCCAATAAACCATATTTAATGCCTCAACAATTAAACGAAAATTCAGAGATTTATTTATATATAGATGTATAAAAGCCAGTGAAATAATATTTTGCTAAATAACAAAAAAGTGCATCTTATACTAAATTCTAAGTTTGGTTATATCAGAAGTTTATATATAGCAGTGCTTTTTATTAAGAAATTATTACTGTATGTTATTCAATTACCTTTCCAATGTAAATGACTTAGCCCATCACGAAAACCACAATTAAAATTTTTGGATAGTCTTTGAAATGTACTTTCCCTCACAGTAAAAGAAAAGAACAGTATGACTAGCAAGATAAATATTCAAACAATTTGTAAGTAACACATTAAAAATAAGTATATAAAATACAATATAGTCTCAGTTAAAATAACCTAGGATTTAATTTAAGGTTAAAATCAACAATGACTCCTAGACAGTTAATAGTCTTAACAAATACTACTGTCTGGCATTGCACAAGGGAAAGTTTTAAAATCAAAATTATATTTTGAGAAAATTGGGCATATTTTGAGAGTACATTAGAGCTTTTAGACAATTAATCAGATTATAGCGAAAAAATACAGCAAACCACTATCTTATAGGATAGAGGAGATTTACAATCATTATAAGTTCAACAGTTAATACATGAATAGAAAGATTCTGTAATAAAAAGAACATTCCATATCTAACATACATACAAAACAAATGCAAGTAAGCAAAATTAGATCAATACAATAAGAATGTCAAAATAAAATGGCAAACTAGAACATTTTGATGAATATATAGACTTAAATTTAAAAAAAAAAATATCTTGAAATGATCATACATGTATCTTTTCATAGAAAATAAAATGTAATATGATGAAATATATTCCCTTGTCAATACAAAATGTTAAAAGTTACTGTGTTTCCGAAATCAAATCTCCAATACAGAATATTATTATAAAACATACATATTATTCATACAAATGCCTTTTAGTATAAAAAAGTTCCCAGAAGTTCTAAATGAGAATTTCTTAAGTACGCAATTGCAGCATTTTAACATGTTATGGTACTTGCTTTTGTTAAAACTTGGATCCCAAAATAGGAAAATTTTTATATATGGATAGTATAATATAAATATTAAAAAAAATTACTTAATTATGAGAAATTCAAATATTCATAACTTGCAACACCACAAGCATCTATTTGACACTCAATAGCCATGTATTAGTAGGAATAAGGAATTCAATGGTTTATATGAAAAATTTTCTTACAAAAATCTAAATTTTTTTTATTTATTTATTCCCCTCCCCCCCTTAAAATATGAAAATATTTCTTTCACAAACATATTCCTTCAAGTAAATTCTCCCTCTTCTCCCAAATTTTAAGCCCCAAAAATCAGGTGGTTCCTTAACATGTACAATAATTTTCACATCCTTGAACAGAAATCTTGATAAAAAAATGATCTAGCCAAAACTTTGGATTAACTTTGCTATACTTCAATTTGTAAAATATTGCATTTATCAACAATAGCTAAAAATATCTCATGAACTCAAATTCAACATGACTTAAAACACATAAGTATGTCAATTAACATAAGAAACCTAAAGAATTTCTTTTTTTTACAAGAAATATTTGTTTCAAAAGCTGCTTGTTTTTAAACATGGTATCAAATCTCCTGGACAGTGGCAGCTCATGCACAGGCACTGTGGGCACAGCAACCCCAATATCTACTTCGTATTATCAATAACATTTAATATAATGAGTGCTTTTTTTTTCTTTTCTTTCTTTATACTTGTACAATGTATAACCCTTAAGCTTAAAGTCAGTAACAGTCTCCCAGTTAATGAAAAAGATATAAAAACTTTGCATGGAACTGTGCACTTCACAGTTCCAGCGGCAAGGTGTTTGACTGCTGTGCACATGAGCATATAGGAAGCTGCGGGTAAGACTGCAAAGGAGAGAGAGCACTATTGTTTCCGCCGACCCTGCCATGCTAGTGGATTGTAGCGTTCCCCCCCTTTTTTCACTCTGCGTTTGTTGTGCTTAAAACTCGCATACCATATTCTTCAATGTGATAAAGAATTAGATTATTTTATCCTACTTACAGTTATTCTATTTTATTCATTTTTTTCGGCTTTTTTAGTTAACAGAAAGCTTTAACCAAGGTCTTACATCTTCAAGAAATGTCTGCTACTGTAAGTGAATTTCAACAGCTTAAGTTTTCACAACTGTCTCTCCATGAGAAAGTTTCAGTTCAGGAAATAGACAGTTAAACACCAGATATTCTAATATTTCAGTCATGTATAAGCAACGACAATGAGCATAATAAAAACGTTAGAAAGAACCATGAAAAATATGTTTTGTCCAAAATAATAGACTGCATTTTCTTTTACAGAAACTTTGAAACTTCCGTACATGGACACAATGAAAAAAGATGATTGAATAAATCTAAGGATATTTAGAGGATTAGTAAATTTTGCATTTAAATTAAATTCAGAGTTGAAGAATCAATGAAACTGGTGCAGTCTTCAAAGGTGTTTCTTTGATTATACAGAATGAGATACTTGATTGTCTGCCACAAATATACCATGAGAAGATAAAGACAGAATGTATAAAAGCTTCCTTCGAAGCTTTTCATGACACAACAAATAATGGTTGTTCTACAATATGTATTGAATGAAGAAATATTTGAACATTTTTAGTGATTCTTTATTACAGAAAATCAAACTGCAGATGGCACATCAAAATTATGGTATTTTAGAATAATTGAATATAATCCTTCAAGGAAAAGGACAATAACTGATGGCTCAGACATTTTATGATATAAATATCGTGAATGGCAAAAGAGTTCAAGTAAAAATAAAAGCAGTTTATTGAAATGACATTTCATTCACTGTTATGCACATCAACTTAATTTAAGAATGAGAAATGCAGCAAATATTTCTTGAAAAGCAAGAATAATTTTTTCTAACATTCTAGATATTCCAATATTCTTCTCAAGATCACTACAACATGTAACCATTCTCAAGAAGCATATGGAAGTCAACATTCCACGTCCATTTCCTTCAAGGTGGAACTTCAATATATGTAGACCATAAACAGAGTTCATAAAAATTTGGAACCTTTAAAAAACTGCCTTAATGAAAATCAATCAACATCAAATATAGATAAAATTACTGTAGAAGCAACAGGAATTTTAAAATGCCTGAATGATGATAATTTCAAATTTTGTTAGAGCATTTTCATCAGATTATGTCTCTTGTTGAAAATTTTTTGAACTAAATACAATTTCAAGAAATTGGTGTTAAAGTTAATAATTATGTAACAAATTTTTTAGAATTGAGACTAAAAATAATTTGAAAACCATTCAAAGACACTCATAATAGAAGCTAAGGAAGTGCATGACTGTATATGTGTTCAATATAATGGACAGATATTCTTCCATTAAACATTTAGTAGCAGCAAAATTGTTCAACAAGAAATGTTTCTCTAGGTTTAGGAATGCACATCCCACAGAAGAGATGATATTGATCACTGAAGCATATCCCATGATTGACAAAGAAAAGTTTGTAAAAGAATTATTAGTATTCTATTGTAGGTCTGATATTCATGAATATTGCAAAATAATAGAGCTGCTGTAATTTATCTTGGAAAATAATCTAGATGATATTTTTAGTAGACTGATAAAAGTCCTTTTGACAGTTCCATCAGAAGGCAGAATACTGCTTTTCAACATTGAAAAGAATAAAAACTTTCCTAAGAAACACAATGAATTCAGAAAGACTAAATGTGCTTGAAGTACTTTGAATGGAGAAAAATTTCCTCAGTTGTCATCCAGAGATCAAGGAGAAAATTATTCATCTTTTCAAGAAAATTAAAACAAATATTGATTTCATTTTTACATGAATAGATTAAGCTTGAACTGTAACAATTTAAGATAAAAATAAGTATATAATGATTGATTTTGTTCTTATAGGATTTTATCCAATTTCTGAATAAAATTTACATTTTATGCATGTTTGTTTCCCTTTCCACAATTTTAAAACAAAGTATAAAAACTTTTTGCTGCAGTACTCCCTCTAATTTTAGCTGCAAGCCATCAATGCTTCTGGACAAATATTTCTAATTTACAATGGAACACAATTGTGGTTAACTAAATGCAAAGAATTGTTAGAGTTTTCCACCTAACATATTTAAAAATTATATGTACAAATGTGTATAACAAAAAAATTGAATAGGAATGAACATAAAAACTACACTATTTTGGAAATAAACAAAAAAATAATATTTTAAAAGAAACTTAGGCCACACTATTAAAATAAACTGCGTATCAGTAATTACAAGTTACATTTTTTTAAATTTTGACACTATTTTCAATAATTGTCACGATTTTCAAAATAAATATGGAATATAAATCTTTACAAAGTACAAGAATATACATCTTTAAACATTTTACAACAATCTTTTTTGATATTAAAAAAAAAACATTAAATACATAGCAAACCTGACTGAAAATAACTCTAGTAATAATGTTAAATGCTTTATAAAGCATTGCATATATATATAACTGGGATTAAAAACAACTAAAAATAAGTCTTTTTTAAATATGAAATTAACTAATTCTAGTTAATTTACATTTTTATTAAATACTACATGTAAAATACGAATTTTAACCATACGTTAAGAAATTTGACATTCATATATATAATAAGTTTATCAGACACAAAAAAAATTTAAGCTGAATTGGAAAAAACTCCCCTGCATTACTCAAAAGATAAAAACTTTCTTATAAGCCAGAACCAAAAAGATAAGCACAATATTGTCATAAAAGTACATATAGTCAGCACAATCATACATCAAGCCTTGCAGTAAATTTTGCATTCAAATCAAATTTAATTATTAAAACATATGAACAAAAACTTTATAACAATAACCAGAATACTGAAACAAAGATAACTGTAAAAAGAGTTACTATTTGCAATGTCAATATTTTTGACATTTCACACAATTAGTAAAATCAACACATAAATACATACAGAAAACTAAATTTTAAGTAAAATATTGCTGCATGTATTTATATTTATCAAACATATCCTTGGTTGAACTAATAACACATATTGAAACATGTCGAAAGTGCCTAATGTGCGTCTACAGAAATAATGCTTTGTTTACTTTCAAATTTTTGTTAGAAATAATTATAATATAGAAAATTTAGTAGTAATAACTTACCCTTTTTACAGGAATGTAGGGAAATGTTCACAGGATAATCAGGTTTGCATCTACAAATGTTTTCTTTATCACAGTAAGAGTTACTTGATAAACATATCCTAAAAATCTTATTACATGGTTGCCCAACGTGATTGCGACCTGAAACAGAAAAATTGTATCTATGAAGGCAGGTACATTTTTTCCCCTTTTACTGAACATATGGATAAGTTAAAATTGCTTATAAATAAATATTGATTAGAAATGAGTTATCGTGCCCGAATGTAATGATTACGAAATAAAGAGCAATACAAAAGTTAATAAACGTATAATATCAAAAAGTAATATTAAATAATAACTTATAATTGTGTACCTTCTGAAATAAGATTGAATAGGACTAACAGTAAGAGTAAAACACTAGTAACCATTGCAGACGCATATAAACAAACTTGTAGCCATTATAGTCAGACAAACTGAATCACATAAAAAGGAAACAAATAACCCAAAACTCCCTTCTGATTGCCAAACGGAAGTACTGTAAAAGGTACGTACAAAAAAACACACGTCCACTACGTTAAATCCAAAATTTCATTGACCAATAGAAGTACTTTTATGACGTCACAAAATCAAATGAAGAACAGAATTATGTTCGGTGTTAGTTTTATTGGAAATTTAGCTTAGGTTTTGGAATTAAATTTATTAATTAAACTCTGATCTAGCTACTATACAAACGCAACTCTCTAACCATCCATAAAGCTTTCATGTCGAGTTTTACGTTTTATGTATTGATATAAATCATGTAAAGTTCTAAAGGATATTTCAATAATGGAGAAATAATCCTCACATGAATATTAAATATAATTCAATATACATCAATCTATCTTGATCTTAATATACTTCAAGAATGATTTTAAAGATCTAAACTTTTGAAACCAACTGTTTCAAAAGTTTTGCAAGAAGATTTTTAACCAACCTAATAGAAGTAAACCATAAATTATAATACTGAAAATGTTCTTCTTTTGGAAACAGATAAGTAAAATAGATGATTAGCCTCTAAATTGAAATTATAAATACTTAATAATAAAAAAGTAAATAAATTAGGCCGATCTTTCTTTGCTGGTCATAAGACTGTATTTAGCCAAGTGGTCAAAATGCACGAAATGGCTTGCTTTAATATGAAGCTATCATAATTTCAGTTTAATTTTGAATTCTATCTCAGTTTAAATCATTGTATTTATCAGTTGTTTTTCCCTTTGAAGGCCCTCTTTTAACTTATTTAAGTGAATAGTAAATTCCTCTAAAATGCAAAATCTGTGAGCCAGTTTTAGTGTCAACATCCGATTTAAATTTTGTTTATGCTTTCATAAGCGATTCTATTTTTTGTTACAAATCTTAAGATATTTTCAAAATTTTATTCCGATCCCACTGTCTCATTTCCGAAAAGTAAATGCTTTTCCCACAGTTAGCATCCTCAAAGTTATGGAATTCCTAGAATTGGGAATGACTTAAATCCTTTCCTTCATTATGGAGTTTGCCTCCATGTTGAGAATTCGAATGACATTATGCATCAGCAAAATATTGCCCTTAAATTTTCTGGTTGAACTATTCTCTTTGAAATTTAGATTAAGTTATCAAAAATAAGTTATTTTTAAAATGAATTTACCATAATAAAGCATTGGTTAGTAATTAAATAAAAAATGCACTGAAGCCCGTTATTTACACAGTAGATCGGTTCTCAAAAAATCCATGTAAAGAAAATTTGCTTTAAAATATAAAAACATTACAAAAAGAAAGTTAGAAGATTGGCTCTTGAGATTAAAAAAGATTCGAGTACATGTAATGCGATAAACAAGTCATTGCATATTAGAATATTTATTTTATTTTCCTATTTTATCTTATAACCAAAATCAAAGATGTTATTAAGTGGGTAGGTATGAAATATGCTTGTAAGAATTATTCGAAAACTGTATAACGAAATAACGTCTTAATATGTTAAAAAATGGACTAGAATTTTAAACATGCTAAATGCTCCCGACACGACACGCCATCCAGAATTTCCAAGCGAAATAGTAACCTTCCTAACCTTTATTTTTCTTCACAAATTTAGATTATTGCTTCGAATTACAAGGAATAGAATACATTCGAAAAAGTGAAAAAAAAAATTTCAGAATTATTTATCTTTCTGTCTTTTTTACATATTTTTTTTAAATATTTATCAAAGATCTGAAAACACATATCCGATTCCCTAAAATTACCATAAAAGTACTTTCTATTTTTGAAGAAAAAATTTTAATCCGGAGAATCCTTCTCTTTCTAGTCTTTTTCAAATTCATATTCTTTAAAAGTTTAAAATTAATTTGGTTGCTGCTAGATCTGTTAACACATTTCATCAGATAAATCTGCTTATTATTAATATATTAGACTATATCAGCTCTATTTTTAATGATGACAGTACTCTTCATCTGATCTAGAACATTTTGTATATTTTTGCAAGCAAGAGTAATATATGTATCCGAACTATTAGGGAGAGTTATTGTTCTAATATTTAACAGGATTTTTATGAAATTTCGGTGTTAAAGAATTCGAGGTTATTTCGTATTATTAATATCATCACCTTTTTTTCTCAAAAAATTTAATAATTCTATTAAAATTTTTTGTCTGAGTATTCCTCATAACTCTTAAGTTATTATTCTCAAGCAGCTTATTAGTTAAAATAATAAATTTTTGCAAATAATTGCGTAATTATTAGGTACTTTGTCTACGGAAGTAATAATAAATCTGTTCAGGAGATTCTTAATAGCTATCAATATTTAATTAAAAAACCATTTTCTCATATCATAATTAAAAGTCTCTAAGCCGTTTAAAAGCTTTTAAAGGAAGGCTATAGAAAATCTTTAGGTTATAAAATTATCGATATCTAAGATAATTTGCTTCTTAACATAAAAACTATTTTTCGAAATGTTAGGTCTGAAATGAGTTTCATGTGTGATTCATATTATTTCTTAGTTATTTTTTTTATCTTCAACCAAATACAAATTACCTGTAATGACATGTTGATTTTCCTCATTGATATTCTTTTTGTAACCATTACATATACATATATCATTATTTTTTTAAATCTAAGTTATTATAATCAAAAATAATACTACCTATTTTTTACTATATTTAAGCGCTTCTTTGGTGTTGAGATTTTTAATATGGAATACTTTTTTTATATTTATTAAGAGGATTATCAAATTTGATTCATAAATTTTATCCTACAATTTCCTGATTTTTGTAGCTTTATGTTATAATTTTTCATTTTGTTATGGAGCAATGGTTCATATGGAGTAATTAGTTAGTTGTATCCTTAATTAAATGAATATACACATACTATCTAATTTATTATCATTTAACAGATCATCTCTAACAAAATTTCTTTTTTGTTCAATGCAAAGTAAAATGTACTTAATACTTTTAATATTAACATCTTTCTCAAAGCTATCATAAAGCTCCATAATTTTTTCTTAGTGCCCTTCTTATTTATAATTTTTTTCTTTCCTTTTCAAGAAATGTGCCAAGAAATGGAAACCTCGAAGGAGCAGTTGAAGGATTTTTCATATTATTTTCGGAAAAAGTACGAGCTTCTTCGAAATCATCATCCGAACTTACTTCTTCATCAGAAGAGGTGTTAAAATCTGAAGAGCTTCCGAATTCACTTAGCAAATATTCATACTCGATGTGGTCAGAGCTTCCACGGTCACTACTACCATTGTCAGAGAACCCTCCATTTTCGGTTCACAAAAATATATAAGAAAACTACCTGAAATAAAACTTGAAAGCTCAATTATTACTTTTTCATAAGATAACAGGATAAAATTTTTCTTCGAAGCTAACATAAACTAAACTTTCGTATACTGTAATATAGAATAACCAATCGCAAGGGCGCGTTTCACAACTAATCAAAGTACAAAAAAAGAGAGAGAGAGAGAGAATTAGTTCTTCTAATTAGTAACGTTCTCTGTGAAGCAAAGAGTAATCCAGAAAATTTTTTGCATGATAATTAGAAATGTTAGCTTTGAAAATATGATACCGCATGCGGACAAATAACGTTATGCATAAAAAGCAAAACCCATTTGAAGAATGGGGAAATTTGCTTAGTATTTAACTGTGCTTTTTTTCAATAACATTAAAATAAAGTAGCTTCATAAATTTAAACTGTTAACTGAACAATGATAACTATTTCAAATTAACATTACGGTTTGAAAATTTTTTTTTAGTTAACTATAACCATGGGCACCATGTTGTTGACTCTTGTTAGGGTTAACAGAGATTCACTAAGTGAAAATTATATATATAATGAATACCTTCCGACATTTAATTATTTTTCTTTAGATATTACACTTGAGGACACAACAATTTAAGAACAAACAATTAAGGTTTAACATAATAATACGGATTAACATAATTCTCGGAGCCGTAATACTGTGTTTACTAGTTAGCTCCTGCACTTGGACTGCGCTCAGTTAGCAGCGCTCCAGTTGTCATCACTCCTCTGGCGACCGCTAGGCGAAGCTCTTGAACGCAAGGTGGTTACATAACTATCACTATTTTAGGAACTTACCAGTATGTGTTATTAAAACCCCACAAAGCTTTTAAGCCAATTATGGTAATATTGTTAATACAAAAATAAAGTATAACCAATAAATAAATAAATTGTTTTTCTTTTGTAAAAAAGTATACTTTTAACTTTCGGAAGAATTCAGGTTTATGAAAAATTTCCTATTAACTAAATCAAAGATTTGATCCAGAAATGATAAACGGTAACATTTTCTAAACTGTTTTGAAGGTTTTTAATTATTTAGAAAAATTTATAAGTTACTCTCTGTCTTTTTTATATAATGATAGCTTAACATTTTATGAAATCCATGAATTTTCCGTCTAGGTTTTTTGGAATTTTAGCATCTTAGATCATAGCTGGAAGCACTATGTTTATAACTTCACATGGACAAGCTAGGTCTTCTTTTAATCAGAGAATGAGTGATTCGTTTTGTTACCCCCCCCCATTATTTAACTCATTTAATTAAAT
Organism: Nephila pilipes; assembly: GCA_019974015.1. Classification (NCBI taxonomy): domain Eukaryota; kingdom Metazoa; phylum Arthropoda; class Arachnida; order Araneae; family Nephilidae; genus Nephila; species Nephila pilipes. The sequence continues at coordinate 253,619 of BMAW01039976.1, forward strand.
AGTCAATAACATCACAATTCTGAATTGAGGGACGTCGGAAAATAAACACTATTCACATATTATGCAAAATCGTTCTCTCTCTCTCTCTCTCTCAAATAACCCTCGGCGTACCTAAATTCTGATTTGTAATTGAAAAATAAAGATATAGTCTACCAACTCCCCCTTTTAAGCCAACCACTTCTCGAATACTGCAGGTTCGACTCCTTTTACCACTTACTCGAACCCAGAACCCCCTTTTAATTGAATTTAATCACAGTAGATGAACTACTGCTATTCACTCAAAATACTAACTTACTAACATCTACCGATTACAGACTATCAGCTATCAACATTTATGGTGTCATCGTCTATAAATTTCCTCATTTAAGTAAATTTTCGCGATTCTTACAGATTTTAAAACGTTTTTCTTTCATTCCTATAGAGATAAAAATATCTGTTGCACTGAAAGTCTGAATTTTATAAAATTGTCTGTTTGAAGAAATTAGAAGACTGAATGGATATTTAAATTCTGATGAATCAAAACAATGGGAAAATCAGCATATTGAAATTGATAAAAGATGGGTGGAAATATTAACCATTTTAAAAATAAACACATTCCACATGAATATTTAGTTATTCTTGATGAATTTATGTTGCGCTGCCCTGGAACTAATGCAGGAGTTGATTGATTGAGAAATCAAGAATGAATGTTGATACTCTAATTGCAGCACTTACCGTAAAATTCAATATGAAGGATATTTCTTGCGCCGAAATATCCAATATATTGTTAGAAAATGATTTATTGACAAAAAACACATTCATTTAATTGAAAAATACTCGTTTAATTAAATAACTATTGTATTTTTGTTTGAATTCATAAAATGTTTGTTTCATTTACACACACACACACACACACACACACACACACACACACACACACACACACACACACACACACATATATATATATATATATATATATATAACATCCAAATCATTACTACAATCATTATACAAATGTCAGTATATCTTAGAACACAATTATAGTGAAGCTCAATGATCTTCTAAATTACTAAAAAGTGATATTTAATTCTAAAGTTTTAAGAAAAGGTTTGATAAAAATCATCACCAAAAGTAAGGATATATATATATAACTATTAATTGGTACTTCTTAACTATTGAACTTAAAAACATGTTTTACTTCAGTCATGGTAAAATAAAGGAAACTTTAAATACTTGAATTATGTATTAATGTTACTCGAGAGAATATATAGATAGAATATATAAATAGATAGAAACATAAATAAGATAGGAGAATATATAAATAGATAGAATATATAAATAGATAGAATATATAAATAGATAGAATATATAATAGAGAGAATATATAAATAGATTTTAAAAAAATAATTTATTAAAAATTATCTTCAGGACAATTCAGGAAGAAACATTCTTGAGGAACAAATACAGCAATAAATAAATTTATTTTATTCTTTCGATTTCATGATTTATGTGTGTGTGGCATTATTCTGTATAATAGTTGTTTAATTTAAAATTACATTTAATTTTTATTTCAAATCAATAATACAGGGTTATTCAAAGTGAATCATCCGATTTCAAAATTATGTATTTTCAAAAATAAACGACACAGAATGATAAGAATTACATGAATACAAAGAAATACTGTGGAAGACTTATATTGTAAAAAAAGATGGTGTTCTGGTAATGGCCTTAGTGTGTTCTGGTTTCAAGGAACTAACTACCTTGTAGCTGGATCGATCGCAGTAAACAGATGTTGCACAGCTTGCCACCAAATAAATATATTTTATTTGCGATTTCTCGTGCGATTTCTTCCTTTGGGAGTTTGTAGAAGATAAAGTGTATGCACTACCGTTGCCTGTAAATTAAATTGCATTTAAATAAAACAGATTTCTGTAGCTGTACAATCAATTTTCACTGCCCCTTTACAATGTTTGGCAACATTTTACATATCGAATTGACTTTATACCTCTAACTGAAGGAAGTTACCTCGAACATTAGTAAAAAAAACTTCTGTATTTTCCCTTTGCTTTTATGTGTTACTAATTATTATTTGTAGTTTCTTTATGAAAATATAGCATTCTGAAATCATATGATTCATTTTGAATAACCCTGTGAGTTTGCAAAATGCAATGAATGAATTTAATTTGAAACAATTTAAATTGAATTCAAATCCACACTATAAGAACTTTCTGTTATTGCCAGTTTCCATTTAAGAATGAATAATAAACCTACATGTTCTGGGGACTATACGAGGGTGATCTAAAAAGTTTCCAACCTAACAAAGATATGAGATATTTTTGTTTAAATTTATTTTTTTTTCTACATAGTCTCCTTGTAAGTCTACTCACTTCAGTGATCTCTCCCATCTCTTTAACCCGTCCAAATAGTACTCAGCGTCTTTCTCTGCAAAGTAATTGCTTACGAAGGTGATTGCTTCGTCATTTGATTAAAATCTCTGTCCTCCAAGGGCAATTTTTAGATCAGGGAACAAAAAGATGTCTATTTGAGCTAGATCTGGTGAATCCGCGCCCCGCCCCCCCCCAGCAATTCAAACCGTAATTACAGGATTTTCGCCATGACAACCGCTGGGGTGTGAAACGGTGCATTGTCTAGATGAAACAGAATTTTTTCCTTGCAAATGTGGCCGTTTTCCCTTAATTTCTGCCTTTAGCTTGTCAAGTTTACGATGAGGAATATGCTCCTGTAACATTTTTTCCTGTTTGAAGATAATCAATTGAGATAACTCCATGGGGGAAGGGGGCTATCCGAAAAAATAGTCACCATCCCTTTCCCAGCCAAAAAAGCAGTTTTTGCTTTTTTTGGAGCCGATTCCCCCCTCGCAGCCCGCTGTTTTGACTGTATTTTTGTTTCGGGCGTATGAAGGTGTATCCAAATTTTATCTACAGTAATTAATTGGCTCAAAACTCTGATTCATTGTGCCTAATCTGCGCTAACAAAGCGTTGGAAATGTTCATTCGAACACATTTTGGGTGTAACGGGAACAAACGCGGCACCCAATGCGGGGACAGCTTTCTCATGCCAAAATATTGATTCAATATGTAACAAACACGCTCTTAGAGCATATTCATAGTCTCTGCTATCTTTGTCACTTTAATTTCGACGGTCATTTAGCAGCATTGATATCAGGTTGACATCATTTGGTGATATGATACCATTCGATGACATTTAGCGATATTATTGTCAGTAGTTGCAGTTTTTAGAAGTGCCGAACGTTCATCGGCTCCAAAGCTGGTACGGCTACGTTTAAATTCAGCTGCCCAAAGTTTCACGGTGGTAAATAATAGTGCAGAGTCTCCGTACACAGTGCCCAACTCGTCTTTGATTTTCGTAGACTTATCGCCTTTCAAAAACAAATATTTAATGACACCTCGATACTCAAATTTTTCAATTTTCAAAAAAGCTTTCACATCGACTGGCTCAAACGATTTTCACACAACAGCTGCTCTTCTAAATTGGTTGAAACTTCGGTAAGCACCTGTCAAAGGATGCGCAACCACATTCCCTAGCTTTTATTGATGTGTGCTGCCATCTTCACATTAAGCTCGGAAACTTTTCAGACTAATCTCGAATACTCAAAATTAGCTATAGTGAAACATTTTACGGGTCCATTAATTTTATAATAAATAGAATCTAAATCAATACGAAAAATACTGTATCAAAATATATTTGTCTGTATCACGCAAACAAATATTTAATGGCCACTTGATACTCAATTTTTTCCATTTTCACAAAAGCAAATGGCTGAATTGTTGATGAGTACCTGTCAAAAATGCGCAACCACATTCCCTAGCTTTTATTTTCCTAGAACTTGTGCCATCTTTACGTTAAGGTCGGAAACTTTTAAGATAACCCTTGTATGATCCCTGGGTATTTTTCCTGGCACTGGTAATAAAAATCATTTTAAAATAAACATTCATTTATCAACTATTACAAGATTTTTTTTATTTCTGCTAACATATTATTAAAGATGTTTCTTGAATTTTATCAATTTGACCAAGTAGTCGACATAATACATATGACGACAGAAATATTATTTTAAAATTATATTTTTCTTAGTAATCTTCTATTTAGCCGAAAATCTCTATTCACAACGTATCTAGGCGAATTTTTACTTTATTTATTTATTTTTTTTTTTTAACATTGGAATGAAGGAAAAGCAATACTGTTTATTTCGAAACTTTAATTCAAACGTTTTAAGAAAAAACTTCAATGTCAGAATAAATTGCTGATGTTATCGCAGGAAAAATATTTTATTAGTCTTTATTTCTTTGAATTATACATTTTATTACATATAGTTCGATTTTATTCCAATTTTAAATGTAGTTAGTTCTGTGATCTTGTAAATTTGCTTTGTTAAAATATTTGATTTGATTCTGTTTATCATGATACTGATATTTTAATTGAAAATTACGCTGTAGTGAAAATGTTAATGATTATTTGTTGATGTAACATTAAAATTAGGGTTTATATCATGGGTGTCTAAACTATGACCGTTTGAGGGCCACATTGAAAAAAAAAAAAAAATTCTGGGCCACACATACAATATTTCTCCTACAAATTAAAACAAAAATTAACTCTATCTAGTTTTATTAAAATAAACTTCTTTTTATTATAATTTTTTTAAATTTGAATTTGATATGTATAGATACATATTTATTTTAAATTTGTAAACGTTTCGTTTCATTTAGTTCGGATTTCATAAAGATGGAAAAAATTCAAATTAATGAGATGGAGGAATTTGCTTTTGTTGAACAAGCAAATCGATATCGAGTTCAATAGACGAGGTTGCAATTATTAATGCATTTTCAAGATGTTTGTCAGTGATCTTTGTCCTATTTTTGTTTTTTGTATGCTTCATTCTTGAAAATAATTGTTCACAAATATAGGTACTGCCAAAAGTTGAAGATATTAATAAAGCATGATTGTGAAAAATTAGGATATTTATCGCGGTGTAGGTAATCTTTATAAAACTCCAGTAAAGAAAAATTCCCAAATTTTTCTTTCAGTTGAATGTCACTTTGAAGTTCAGTGCACTCCATTTGAAGATTTGAATGTAATTTATTTATTTCTAGACAAAATGGGGTAGAAGATATCTTGAAACACTCTTCCTTTTTTCGAAAATCTTGAAATCTTCTTTCAAACTCTTGAATTAAATCAAAAATTAATGCATTATATTTTGTGCAACTCACAGGTTTATATGCAGCCAAAGTAATGAAATGTGTCAAATCTTTTATTTTTATTTGATTGTGCCAAAATTTCAAATTTCTTTCAAACGGTGTTATTGTTTGGAGCATATTATGAATAAATTGATTTTTTTTTCTTGAAGTCACAAATTTAAATAATTCAAATGCTCTATTAAGTCTACTAAGAAAGCTAAATATAAAATCCAATCTTCGTCTTCATATTCAGTCCCAGGTTTCCCTTTTGTTTCCATAAATATTTTTATTTCAGTTCACAAATCTTGAAATTTTTTGAGCATTTTCCCCTTACTGAGCCATCTTACTTCTGTATAAGGCTTCTGTATAATACTAAGATGTTTTTATTTAAATTTTCATTTCAAAATAAATGTCAACAACTCGATTATATATTAAAAATATTGCAAACATTTAATTTTTAATAAAAATGTGTAAATTTAAATGTTTTCATAATTTGCGTTTGGGCCGCACTTAAGACAAGTATGGTTTACATATATATATATATATATATATATATATATATATATATATATATATATATATATATAGAGAGAGAGAGAGAGAGAGAGAGAGAGAGAGAAAGCGTTACTGTTCACATTAAATAACTGAATAACAATACGCTGAATTAGGTTATTCATTTGCTTATAACGAAGTTTGTTTTACTCAAACAGGAATCAATTATCTTTTTTGCACAAATTTTAGCCACATTAAATTAAGAGTCCTCTTCAGCGCCATGATGAGATAAGCAGAAGTTTGAATCAAACTGAAATTATAAGTGGATATTAAAGTAAATGTAATGTGTCATTATTAATGTTAGTTTTGTGTGTGTGGCGGAGGATATTACCACATTGCAAAATTAATACGAATTATTTATAAGCAAATAATTAATAAGAGATTTTAAAAATTTAATAAATAAATATATAAACTATAATTACTATTATATATTATCAGGACAATAAATCATAATCTGATTATTAAAAAAAATTATTATTATGATAACAATAATAAATTTTCATGATATATACACTCACATTTTTTTTCTGACTAGACTCCTGTTTGTAATACAAATAAAATATTAAAGCAAAACTATGTTTAACAAAATGAAATTTAAATTTTTGGTTTTGACTGAATTTTATAGATGAGTTTTAAAAACCTTTTAATCTCGTTTAATCTTTACTATCAAACATACAATATAAATTGGATATAAAAAACTAGGCTTATAATTCTCTTTTGATTATACTCCAATTTATTATTATTTTTTTAAATCTTTAACAATTCGTTTAATTATTCAATATCTGTAGGATAATTTTTAAAAAAATTCCAATTTTTTACAGTCCGCTTAAAATTGTATTCGCATTTAATCTAAGAAAATAGTTATTACTGCATGAATAGAATGCACAAAGTGTGTCTATTGATAAATAACTCGTTAATTTTAAAAAAAACTGCATTAAGATAATTGAAAAGAAAATACTATATAAATATTCTAAGAAATATTTAATTCTCATTATTACAAAAAAGGAGAATCATTAAATATATTTTATACCTATTGTAATTGAAAAGTACTTTTTTAAAATGGAACTTATTTAACTATTAGTATTCTGAACAAGCAGTGTAAAAAGTAAACTAAAATTGCCTCTAAGGGCGATAGCAGTTTCCATTACAAATAAAAAAGAGGAATGTAGTTGTCTACCGCAATGCAACTGAACAGTTCACAGTAACGCGAGCTAACATAGGGCATGAACTTTAGCCGGTAATCTCGCGGAGCTCCTAGTGATAGCATCCAGCTATCGAATTCTGTTAACGGATGTTGTTGCATTTGTGTGTTTAACCTTGTAATTGTGTATCAACTGTTTATCATTCTGAGATGTTATTTGTTGTTTGTGCTCTGTGAAAGTATTTTCATAACCACTAAAATCTTCCTCATCGCCTTACATGAAAATATATATTTATTCCCGTTTCATTTTTATCAGAGCAAAACGGAAACTAGGATACATATATGTTCGAATGCATTTCAAATGCATTTCTAATTAATGTCATGCTCTGACCTTTATTGATTCACAGGGTATTCAATTGTTACCCTGGCCAACACGGTCTCCAGATCTGTCACCCATTGAAAACATCTGGTGTCATGGGTTGCTGAGGGATGGCCCGCCACCCCTCTCCAGCTAGTATGGTTGATGAAGAGGGGTATAGACCTAAAGCAGCATGGAATGAGTTCCCCGTTTCTGTCATCCAAACCAAGTTCAGTTCCATTCCTAGCCGGGTAAGGGCCATTTTAGTTGCCAGGAATGGTGGCTGTTGCTACTGATTTTGACCCCCTGTAAACCCTCAAACTGCTTTCAAATTTAATAATATTGCCTTCATGCCATATTTTTTACTCACAGTAAATATCTTTTTTGTATTTGCTTTCCTTCATAGTGTTGCAACTTTAATGGCCAGCAGTGTACTATAAATTATAATTCAGGGATAGTTTTTCTGTGTATCTGCATGAGTAACTAATGCAATACATTAATGCATGATTAAATGAACAATTATAAAGATATGTAGCATAATTCGGAAAACAAAGCGCAATATATGTGAAATATTCAGAATATTTATATGAGTATGAGATAAATACAGTACAGTGTGTATACTTTGAGGCAAAAGATATAACATAATAGAATATTTTATTGTATACATAAGCTGCGACATTATATACTGAAACTACAAATATTTAATTGAAACTATAGTAATTGTAATTTAGTCAATTCAGAAAAGTTTTTGAAGATTCAGTACTCGTAGTGCTTTTAAAAAGCCCGAGAGCTTACTCTATCAATACATCTGAAGCCTATTTTAGGGGGTGCAAAAACTACCTATATCTTATAAGGCCTGAAGGAATTTTAGATAAAAAGAGAAAAAATAGTTTCTATTCATCATATTTATTTTTAGTCATAAAATTTATTTGAAAGAATCGTAATATTTCTTATATGTCCAAATTTACAGTCAACTCTTTTAGGCTGTGTTTCATTACAATTGTTGCATGTCTAACAGTTCTTAATTTCTTACATAATACCCTTTTTCACTTTATGAACTGTTCGAAAACTATTAATAAATAAAATATTATAAAATGTGGTGTATTCAGCTAAAAGAAAAACAGACATTTGTGGAATAATGCTCGTCACCATTGGTGATTGCTAATTTCCAAGAATAAGAAAATGACTAAAATATATAGATATTTCTTTACTTAATATAATAAGCAATCATTTTTCCTCTAAAAACTAACTTAATGTTACATGTTTTTAGTGTAAACACTTAATTTAATTGTATTTAAAATGTCATGATTTTCATCGTATGACGTACTATTTATACATTTCGTAAGCTAGAGTTAATCACTTCATTCATTCATGATCGTCTAAAAAGGAATAACAATAACAATAAATTTCTGTACTCTTCATGTACGGATAAAAATAGAATATTTTGAGCAAAGTTAAACGAATTAATTCGCGACAATATAATACGAAAATCAAAATAATAGTTACATAAATATAAAATTTTAAATGCGAGGAATTTCATACATATATACTCGTAACTGACAAGTTACATCGATTAAGTTGTATGTAATCTGGATTATACACATTGTTACACACCACATGTAAAAAATCTTTTGTTTTAAAAGAGATAGAACAAATGAAACCACTTATTTACTGATTCAACAGAGTGAAGCACGAAAGAACTTAAAGATTGAAAAAATAATTCTAAAAAATGGTTTTGCATTTTTAATAAAGCCTGTTAAGTAGAAACTAGCCATCAAATCATTTACATATGATAGTCTTATTCTATTTTTAAAAAAAAAAGATCGAAAAAGTAAAATCGAAAGGGGAAACAAAGAAGACTAAACAGTTTTAAAATTTTATTTGAATGAATAATTGGAATAGATAAAGAGAGAGAGAGAGAGAGAATAAAAATAATCACTATTGTTATAAAAGTATTAGTAAATTGTCTAATATTTTTTTTCCTTTTAAAATGTGTTGCTATACATCTTTAAAGGACTCATTTTTGCTCATTTCACTATTTGGTAAATTTATGCAATTTACCAAATAGTGAATATGGTATTCGAGAAACTATTATGGTATTTGAGAAAATTATTATTTTTTTAAATGTTTTCATCGTGAAGTGCATTTTCATAAATATTACCTTACATACGGTTTTTAATAAAATAACACACACAGTTATTTATTTAATAATTTACGAAACAAATTATTTATCAATATTCTTTTCAGTTTGCTTTTACATTTTATAAATTTTGACATGGAAGTACAGCAAATGTATAACATTGATGTGTTTTTTCTCAACATGTTGATTTTATCCAAGAATCTCGAGAATTTTGTTTTGGTTTCCACTGAAATTTAAAAAATTTTCAATAATAATAATTACAAATTATTATAAAGGCCTGAATAAATTTTAGAAAAAACATGTCTATGAATAATTTTTTTAAATATAATGAATAATTTTAGTATTTTGTTAAAATATTAAAAACTGAAATTTTTTAAAACCTTATAACTCAACTATAAATTTTATAAGTTTTTTAGTTTTAGTTAGAATATTTTTTTAAGTCTTATCTATTTAGCCTGAACAACTAAGAAAACCATTTCAAACAAACAAACAAAACAAATGCAATGACTTTATTCTATCAGAAGCAAAGCTGAGATGGAATCCTGAAGTTACAGGACAATCTTACTTACAGACAAGTTACAGACTTTTAATACACTTATTGAATTTGAATAAATAAACAGTCATTGGTTACTTTACTGCTTTCTTCCGAGAATAATAAATATTATACTGTATATAAAGAAATTTTAATACTATAGATTAGAACTAACTTTTAGATTAAAAAAATTATAAAGCCTGTAATAGTGCTTTATCCTTAAAAGGGTTCTCTTTAAAATATTTTATATCCTTACTTTCGCAATAACCAGCTTTGGAAATGAGAACAATCATTTATAAATTGCAGCTAGGTTTTAATTACTATCTATTTTAGCTTGTTTTTATTTAATTAGTTGATTTATTCATATTAAATGCGTAACTATAATAACTTATTATAACTCATATTCTTCTATTATTCTCTCTTCTATTATTCGTTCGTGGAACGCAATTTTTATCAGAAATGAAATAGTTAATATAAAGTATATGCAATTAAAGTTGACAAAATAAATTCGCTCATGCTATTTCTTTCACTTGTGAATTTTACATTTTGAGGGAGTTTTAAATAAATACATATTAAATATAAATATATACATTACATATATTATTCATATTACAATATTACTTCCATAAAATTCATTGTCAATCGATAAAAAATAACTTTCATATTAGTATCTGTTTTATGAATTAGAAATTGCAAAACATTTGAAAGATTTAAAAAAAAATTAATAATAAGGAAATGGTATATCAACAAATTATTATTTATCGAAAAAAATTGATAGTTACAATAAGGAAAAGTATAAAATGAAACATGCATAAAATTGCTTAAAATCATGAGGAATCAATATGAGCATTTTTTCTATCTATTAAATGGTACTTGAATTTTTGTAAAATTTCATAAATTATTTTTAAAATACTTGTGAGGTGCAAAGTATATCTTATCTCAAAGCTTTACTTTGTAAAAGAAAACCGAACGACAGCAAAATAATCGAAAAAAAAATTCCATAAATTTTTATCATTATCATCGAAAACTTAAGATTATAACCTTTCAGTTTTGTTTTAAAGCTTGGGTATCAGAAGAGAGGATGAAATTGGATTCTATTGTGATACATTTTTTTATGTAGTTTTATAAATCTGATTTCTATATTGATACTTCATTAGATTTATCCAATAAGGAAATGAATAATAAATGCAACTTCGGAATTTTCCCCAGTGCATCGTATTTCTGCGAACAGCATCCTGTTATTTTTGCTGACATTGGTGCTTCGCAAAAGAATCTAAATGTGCTGTAATGTGTCTCAAATAGTTATGCTACCACCCCATTCTTTTGTTTATGTAGCCCTTCGAGTCTCTGAAATTTGCAGTCGAAATGATTTTCCTGAAGATGTATTCTTTTTTTTTCTCCTTTGTCCACTAATATCGTATTTTCTCATCAATATTTGAAATGCTTCATCCAATACAAGTCAATTCTTTTGAACAAGATCTCTTTTCTCATTAGGCCAAAATTTTTCCTCGATGAAATTCTCAAAGAGTTCGTCGACAGAAAACTGTTTTTTCTGCGATAGTAAAACGTAAGCAAATACTCAATGCAACAATTTTCTAGGATAGCGTCTATCTTTCGTAAGTGTAGATGATACTGTCAATTGCAACTTGATTATCTCTCTGATAATCACCTGCATAGTGTTTTTGTAGAATGTATATTTATCCCATATTCTCCATATTATAAATATTTCAAATGAGTAAGATGTATACTTTATAGAGTTGCACTTTTAGTGTCAAACAGTGCTGTTCTCTTCTAAAATTACTCTTACAGTTTTCTAGTTTCCTTAATTAAAACTCAAAGTGCTAATGTTAATCACTCATTATCTAAATACAAAAGCTACTGAGTTATAATGTAGATTTTTTTTTTTTTATTCAGACTTATAAGATAAGTGGAATGTATTACAGAATGTACTCTAACATCGTATTTTAAATACTTCAGTTCTTTGACTTTTAATATTTGTACTCAGATTATTTTGAAATGAATTATTTTTTAGTAGTTTTCATTCGTTAAGAGGAAAGCGGCAAAGATATTTATGTAAGCGAAAGTTGTTAATTTACTTCTGGTTATTTCTATAAAATGTGAAGTTTTTCTAAAGACTTACTGGTACATAAGTCGTAAATGATCTATTTATTATTAATTTTTCCTGTGCAATATTTCCGTACATGTAAGTTAATACGTAATAATTTTACACTCAATAAAACTAAAGAAAATGGGAAAATTTTTCTTGCCTTATATAATTTTATTTAAAATCTATGAAAATAATCACAATATTTATTTTTAAATAATTACATATTCTCTTTTCGTCTTCATTTTATACCCTATAAAATGCAATATTATTTATAAAACAGTAAGTTATTTAAATAGCAAGAAATAGCAAGTTTGGATATTTATTACTTAGTTTGAGTGTGTGGACGTATAAAGTAAGATATCATTTGTAATACATCGTATTTTGTGTTCTAAAATTTTTCTTTTAAAAATTTAAGAAAATTTCGCTATATGGTGAGGATTCGAATTCATATTCATGCTCAATGAATGCTAAATTTCGATCGTTCATCGATAAAATTAGTATTCTAAAATTTGAATAATTTAGATGAAGTTTTTAAATTAGAAAAATTAATTTTAACCTGCATTCTAGTTTATTCATTTTCTTTGCTTTTTAGAATGCTTATGCAGCAAAAGGGAAATATTCCCTTTGTTTTACCGTTTTCTCGTGCACTGCAGTAATAAGCACCAAAATTAGCATAAATGCTTTTACCTAGACCTTGAAAACGATAAAAAAACAATTCTTTGATAAATTTTCCTTCAAAGTTTTAATAGACTGTATAAATCAACTTCTTTCAATTGAAATGTCGAATAATATTTTGTCTCGGAATGTTTATTTTCTCATAAATCACTTACTAGACTTTTTTACATCGAATTCGTAGAAGCTATTGTGAACGTATTAAAATAATTAAAAATACTGAACCTTAACCACTATATCATTTCATTAAGATTGCGATTGTAATAAAATTTAGAAATAAGAACAAGAATGAAACTAGAGTTCGTATTCCATGACACTGATATCGCTTTAAATTACAGGAATTATAAAGAGAAGGAGAGTAAATAATTATGATCATGAGTTAATAAACATAGGTCCCCCTATAAATATTGCTCGTCACTTAAGTAAAATTGAACATTTATTTCAGATGATTTCAGTTTTATTCTAAATTATTTTTATCAATAGGAAATGTTTTACAAGATTCTTGCTTTAAGAAAAGCATAGTTTGGTTTACAAATTCTCTGTTGAACCAAACAAGTAAATATTTTCTTGATTTTCTAAGTACTCTTGGAACTACTTTTAAAGTCAATTTCAGTTTTCTTATGTATGCCAAAATAATACATAAATAGAAAACCCTATTTAAAAAAACATTATTTTTTATTTTGACACAAATGTGTACATATAATATTGCTTTTAAAAATATTTTTGAGGTTAATTGGCAATTATTACCAATAAGGAATTCTGCAACTTCTTATGTTTTGAAATATTTGTTAGCAGATATTTTAATTTTCGATTTATAAAAACGCATGAAAAGTATTTACTGAAAAAAACATGAAAAGTATTCTTTTTTTAGTGAGAGAGAATGTATCCAAGTGATCAAATTATAACAAGATAAAAAATATTTTTCTTTTACTTTTTAAAAATTCATATGGGTTATAATTTCTCTTTGTCGTCTATAAAGAAGCTATTATTAGAATCTTTAAGACTTTTTTAGAGTTAAAGTTTTGCGAAATAGAAAAGTTAGTATACTTGTTTCGTTAAGAACTTTTTTTGTTTCAGAAATAATTCATAAACGCAACTTTTTAGCTTTGAGGAATGTTTTATTTTTAAAAAAAGTGCTTTAATTTCTTTTGCAAAAGAGACTTTCAGGTGAATCTCAGCAGATATGTACGAGAGGCGTTCAATATGTTCTTAAAAAGTCCAAGAGATGGTGCTCGTAGCAACGAACAGGATTTGTTATATGTAAGCATCATGACTTACTAGACAGTTATCTTCGTCTCAGATACTAGTATTCGTGATCATGACGCCCTTCGCACCTCAAAAATTCTTCGTCCTAACTTTTCAAGCTGATGAAACCATCTTCGCCTTCTTTGGAGAAGATTCACCGGAAGTAAGCCAGCGTTTTGACTTCTGCTTGATTTCCGGTGCATAATGATGAATTCAGGTCTCCCCTACGGTGACAATTCGATGCAAAATGACTTCGACAACTCGACGGGGAAGCAATCAAATTTTGATTTGTGAATCAGTGCCAAATTTCTTTCGGTTCCTTTTAACTGATGGCAGCACTCAATGGTTACAAAAATTTACCATAATGATGCCATTTGTCTTCAAATAGAAGTACTTTTTGAACCACCTTCGTATGAAGATACGTTTCTTTAAAAATATTTTTAATGCTGAAAATATTTTAACCAAAACAACACGATTCACAATTTCTCTGCAGTTTAAAATCTTTCTGAATAGAAGCTGTCAGCACTGCTAGTTTCTGTCCAGGTATGGTAACATGCCTATCTTCATTACTGACCCCTCAGTAAGCTACCCCTCTATAAGCCTACTGAGGGGTTAGTAATAGCTTAACCCCCATTACTCCCCCCTGTAAGCAGGTGAGGGAGTCAATAAAGATTAACATTTAATTTATGTGCCTTTTAGAACTTTACCCAAATTGTGTATATATAGGATTCAATCTATAAAATAACTTGTGAAAATAATAAATTTCATTCGCCCTGAATTTATTCCATCACTTTATATAGAATTCTTATTCAGATTACCTCTCTTAAAAATATTGCGAGAGAAAAACTAATGCATTAAAGTGTGTGGTTATGACGAATATTAAGTTTCAATTAATTATAAATGCAAGTTTTTATATTTCTGAATTTGCACTGCAATTTCTTTTTGGTTTCATACAACTGCGTTAATTTTTGAAATTTGATGTCTTAATCTTTATTCATATAATGAAAGAAAATAAATACACTTTAATTCTACCTGGTATTATAAATGAGAACAGAAAATGATCAAGATTATTTTTGCAATACATAGCTCAAAAGCGTTATGTGATTTTAATATACTGAGTTTTATTTAATAATATTACATACATGAATAGTGCATTAATAACGTTATATACATTGATATAATGCCATTGAGAAGTCAATTGAGAATAATCTTTAAAATTTCTATTTTCGTAATCTTAGCAAGTAAATTTCAACATATGATTCGAATTTCACTTGAGTTACATAGAAGTACTTTCTTGAGATATTTTAGATAAAATTTGATACTCATTTTCAATCCAAAAACGTGTTTAATTGTTATTCACTCAAGTAAACAATTGAGAATCTTAAAAAGTTTTTTTTCGCCAAAAAAGGATTTTTTTACAGTTTGGATTACTTTTTATGAAAACCTAAACAGGAATAGAAACCACTTTCCTGAGTTAACGTGCCAATATTGTTTATGTAACTTTTAATTTTTTAGGGGAAGACATTTTAACTCACAATTTAAGCACATTCGATATTTATAAGTATACATTTGTTAATTATGTAGAAAAAATATTTTCCGTCATTAGTCGAAGAATGGACTTCTCAAGAATTGGTATTTCGCCTAAGTAGCTTTTTCAGTGATTTTAGGGGTGAAAAAAAGATCATTAAGTTATCAAGTTTGAGAAAAAAGTTGACTATAAAAGTACAGTTCGTACCCTGACTGAGTCTAACGGACCTATTTCTATATATTTTTATTTCGGGATAAAACTACCATGGGTTCATTATGACATCTTACGTCTTATGTATTCCTCAAATATATCAATATTTTTAATTTATTATTTTTTTTAGTCTTGTAGAATTGCTTGTTTTCTTCAAAAAAAAAAATGACATTTTACTTGTTTGTCTAGAATTTCTATAGAAATGCATATAAAAATAAATTTAGTACTTTTAAATGTTATGCATTTCAAATAATGCTCTATAGATGTCGCGCGATAAGAAAATAGTTTCCTTATTATTTGGTTTTCAGCTTGATACGACTCATGTTTCATATGGTCCGAAAAAGAATAAATCAGTAATCCTCCTTTCAACTACGCAGGATGAGGACAAAAGTTCGGATGAGAAATAACAGAAAACAGATGTAATTTTATTTTATAATGAAAGTAAAGGGGTAAAGTAGAGATTGTACTGATAAATTAGCTGCCGCATATACATGCAAAGGGGAAACTAAAGGATTGTGTGTTTGTTTATCCTACTGTATAACTGACCTGGCTGTTATCTGCATCTGTTTTTTAATACGTGTTAATTCTTCTCACACTCAAAAAAAGAATTACTAAAAAGTTCATTTTTCTAAAGGAACTTAAAAAACCTCTGTCTGAACACCTCAGAAATATGAGAATGAAACAAAATATTCCAATAACAACAAAGAAAAGATTGGTAATAGTAACATGTGGAAAAACAGAAAATATTAGAATTCCTAGAGTAAAAACGTTATAAGTCGTTTTTCGATCTGTCTTTGGAGCTAAGTAAGTGGTCTAAAGAGAGATAGAAAAACAAAAACGAGGTGTCCTTCATGATAAGCATTTCTTTGATAAAAGCATGTAAGTGTATACTGTAAATCTCATTTGACATTTTAAAAAATGTATGAAGAATATTGGATATAAAGCATATTAATCTGAAATTAGAAAGTTCTATTACTCCTCAAACTTTTAAATACTTAAAACCGCTTAAGCAAACAAGAGACTGGATAGTTAGAGGGGTTGGGAAACTAAAAAGAAGGAGAAGCGAGCTATAAAAGATATAAAATAGGCTGTCTGTTTTAATAAAAATAAATTATATGAAATAAAGCAACACATATATACAAGTATTTGTTATGACAGAATAAATATAAGCCAAATTAGGTCTAACCGACCCATACA
This sequence comes from Nephila pilipes, assembly GCA_019974015.1. NCBI lineage: Eukaryota > Metazoa > Arthropoda > Arachnida > Araneae > Nephilidae > Nephila > Nephila pilipes. Next base: position 270,499 of record BMAW01039976.1, read on the forward strand.
GACAAAACGTAACTTTTTCATCAGGGTTAGAAGATTAAAGATAATATAAATCTTAAATACTTCAGTAAGCTTAAAAGATATACAGAACATGTATAATAAACAGAATAATTTATCATGAATTCTTTACGGCGAAAATCTGAAAAATAGTGTGGGCGAAAACAAACGTTAGCTGTTGGGTGTATTCTGCATGAATTGAGAAAACCCAAGAGAAAGTGAAGAGATGTAGATACTGTAGTATTTAAAATATTCCGAGGATCACTGTACATTTAAAAATATGAACTATCAGGAAATTATGCTTTTTGTAAAATGACATTCAGTCAAATGAATTTGTATCATCTGTTACATACGATATCGTGGCCAAACTTTAAGCAATTTAGTTCATTGTTTCAGAGATTGTATCATAAATTATAATTTAAAGCATTGCCTTTTGTCAGTCGTATTGTGAGAAAATGAGCCTGAATAAGTAGCTGCAGTGAAATAACTCAACAGCTAGGCACACGAGAATTGTTGAAAATAGAATTTAATGGCAATTTAGGATATTTTTTGAAGACCACTTCAAATTCTTACTGATTTTTTCAAAACATATATGAAAACATAAGCATTATTTCAATATATGCAGATGTTTAAAAATGTAAAAGTGAGATAAAAGATCAAGTGTAAAAATTTTTCAGCATTTAAAAAGATCATTCTTTTTTTTCTAATAGGAGCTCAAATAACATCCCATATTTATGTCTTTTTTTTTTTCTGATTACGAAAGGCAGCCATTTCGAAGAAATGTTGCCAGAATGAATTAAATTAAAAATCTTAAATCTCAGAAGAAAACAGAATTAGAAAGAAAGCGAAAAAAAGAAAAGAAAGAACGAAAGAAAGAATATTTCGCTTTTACTTTTGTCTTCACTATTCTTATAAAAATATATATAATGCACTGAGCAAATTTTTCAAGTTTTTTTACGCATAAATAACTTCGTAAAAATCATCTTTTATTATTATTGTCATCATCGAGGTGTCTAATGAAAGCTAAAATCTCATAGAAGGACATCATTATGCAATGGAGAGCACAGTGGTTAAAGTCGTGAGATTCTTGATAAAATTTGCTAAAGTCGTGTAGTGCATTTCCATAAAATAATACAAATATTAATTTATGGAATGTCCACAAAATAATAACCAGAATTAGGCTAAGATTCTGAATAATAATAATATTGGGGGATAATAGAGACTGATGGACTTCAAATTTCTTACTTGGTGTGGAAACTAGGAGAGTGAGGAACGATTTCGGTGTCATCCTCGTCACTTGACAGTGGTTCAGAATTAGGAGATCCATCACCTATAATTCTCGAAAAGATCCAGTGTGACGTTAATTTAAAAGAAACTTAAGGTGTTCTTGTGGAGCCTATGCTGAACATATTTTAACTGTGTGGCATAATTTAAAATGATTGGCTGCCGCCCTACCTCAGTCATTTGACTATGAACTTTCAAATTCTCATGCTTTCCGCCTCATTTGAAATAAAATAATATAGGCATAAGCGACATGGAAAAAATACATCAGATTAGAATTATTCCATATGAACACAACTTTTCTTCCAGTTATAAATAAAACATTATATTTCACCTGTGCAACATAAAACAAATGACTTTGAATATTTTTTACACGTTCTAAATAAAGATTATGTTTGTTATTTCGCTAATTGGTTAGATTCGAAATGTACAGTTTCGCATCAGACTTTCTCTACATTTCGAAATATAATCAAGATAAATGTTCTTCGAAGAAAGAGTACACTGAAAGATAAGTTTCAATGATACATGCTAGAATCATTTTCACTTGTTTGTCATTCTTCTTACATTGATCATTATTTATACAGACTGTAAAACGTTCCTATATAAGATCCTATTCATGGATCATTTGTTCATTGGAAGGTTATTCACAATATATATATATATACTATATATATTTATATACTGAAAATTTATGAAAGAATAATTTAAAATATTTAAAAAGACAAAAATCCAGAAAGAAATGTAAAAATGAAAGAAAAAATAAATGAAAATATGGAACCCAGCAAGTCAAAAAGCAATTTCGGGCTGAGGACCGAATAAGCGGGGTTAAACTAGTTTAATGGTACCAACCTTCCCTTGCGACTTGGTACGCTGAATTGGGAAATCCAAATTACAAAAGAGTTCAATGATTAAAAGATGCAAAAAAGTTCAGCGATAAAATCTACAAAAATAAAATCTATAATTCTAAAAATTATCAACAAATCAAAATATAAAAATTACTTACAAAAAATCAAAGAAATGAAGATTCAAATATGTAAGTAGTAAGACGGAATTTTCTTTAAGCTTCAAGATGGATATCACATACTCAAAATGAAAAAATATAACACGTCATCACTATATAAATTGAAAAAAGATTTAAATCATTGTTTGATTGGTAATAAAGTGTAAAAGGATGCAAACTATTGGTTGGTAATAAGTTGCATGGTAAAGGAGTATAATGGTCCAGAGAGTGAGTAAAAATGTAAGCTGTGTAAATGTAAATAAATAAATAAATTCTTCACGGTTAGACCACTAACAAGCCGACTTTGTGGACCTATTGTTGTGTGGTGGATTTGAAAATGGATCACGATTCGCAAAGATGTTTAATATATTTGTGATGTATATAAGTATTTAAGAAATTTATTGGATAATCATGATCTAAACAGTTGTTGAAGAATTTTTTAATGTTATTAAACTTGTCTATTTTATGTGTGGTTAATTTGTTATTACGTTATAAAAAGTTTAATAAAATATTCCTATAAATAGATCTGTGTAGATTACTGTTCCAAAAAGGAATTTTGATTACACGGAATTCGAATCTTTCTCTTTTATCATAAATATTACTAATTAGTCTATTGTCAACAAGTTGCAAATCAAGATCTAGAAATTCTACTGTATTAGAATTAAGATTAGTTTTTAATAATTTGAGATAATTTGGGTAAAATGAAACATTTGGTTTAAATTCCTCAGTTTTACCTAAAATAATTAAATCATCTATGTAACGATAAAGAATGTAAGAATCATTATCAATCTGTTGTAATTCATAAAAATGTAAATAAAAATGTATGTATATATATATATATATATATATATATATATAAAGAATTAATGAAACTAAACAAATTTTTAATTAGCACAATAGAGAAACTTAAAATATTTCGGAACTTTATAAGTTGATTAATATAACATGAGAAAGAGACAATTACAATGTGGTAGCGGTGGACGCGCGTCCACTAACTTCCTTGATTAAGTCAGAAGAGCGATAATAATTGCACCATGAAAATTTGAGGACGCCAGATACGTCATTTCGCCTTCGTGGCTGAAGTTGAAGAGAGCAAAACTTTCCCTGCTAGGAATTTTTTGTAAGGATTTCTTTATATCACTTGATTTTAGACTTAGGGATCTTTATGTATTTTAACTGGAGACGTAAAGTCTATAGGGAAATCTTCCTTACGCATGTGAAACCGTGAAAAACTAGATCTGAGCAGAATTATAGTGAATGACCACATAAATTAAAAGCTCGTGAACTTTAATCAGAAAATAAAAATGAATTTCATTTAATATATATATATATATATATATATATATATATATATATACTATATATATATTATGATATATATAATATATCATATGTATATATATAAAATATGTATATAGTATATGTATATATATATAAATAGTATGTATAGTATAATATGTATGTATTAACAGTATATTACTACATATATATATTACAAACATATACTATATATATACATATATTATTATACATATATAGAAACATATATCTTTATTATTATGGAGTGATATATGCAAATATGATATATACATATATATGTGTATGAATATGTATATATAATAATATATATAAAGTATATATATATATATAATATGATAATATATTCTAATAACTATATAATATATATATATATTAAAATTATGCTATTATATATATAGTATGTCAACTAGTATTTATATGTATTGATGTTGTGATGGTATTGACAAGTGTATAAGGATAAAGGAGATTGAGGAATTTATTAATATGCACAAATAGAGGAACAGTTAAAATTAACAAATCAAGCAAAGAAAACATCGATAGAATACATGGCAAGGGGATGAGATAAAAAGATTGAATCAGACTTGAAAGCAGATTAATAATTTGAACAGATCGCAAAACAATAAGCATTGCATCTCAACATTCAGACTTGGGAACTGAATTGTAAGGTTAAACATGTCTCCCACTGGATCACAACCCTCCCAAAGCCCATCTTGTTGCGAAAAAATTGATTAATTCTCAAAATTTAATTTGTAAATAAGAAAAGAAACAAGAAACAAGAAAGAAAATGAGAGACACAGGATTATCTCAATTACTAAAGATAAATAAGCCAATATTTCGAATCAAATAAAATAATCTTCACCTAAAAACTTGTCAACCATCCATATACCAAATCAGCTTGTAAAAATATCCAATTAAAATAATCATAGAAGCCCTTCAATTAAAATGTCTATCATTTATTTTTTTTTTCAAAAAACACTAAACAGTATAATTAAATCTTTTAGTTATATATTTAAAACTCTTATAAATAACAACTCCTAAATCTGTGTTTTTAAAGAAAAATCAATTAAATACAAGAATAAAGCAAAATTAAGATTTTGTATGTGCATCATGAATTCAATGGAATAGTTACAAGGAACCTTTTAAATGAAGAAGTTCATAATATTATGCACTGTTGCAGATAAAGTTTAAAAATCAATAATACTTGGAGTACACACACACACACACACACACTATATATATATATGTATATATATATATATATGCTCCCCATGTCTTCCTAGAGCTACATAAAATAAATGCTAATAAGGAACTGTAATATCTTGAAAATCACTGTACATAAAATCATTCAAACTTTGAATAAACCAATATAACAACAAAAATTTACTTTTGCGCGTACTGTGTGAATTTTTTTTTAATCTATCATTCTAGATTCTGTCAAAATATCCATTCATTCCTAAAGCGTATTTTCATCTTGAAAACATTTTACAGAAAGTAACAAAAGCAAAGTGCATTTGCAAAATTAAAAGAGCATTCTGAAATACGAGCTGGAATTACATGATTAATCACCCATTCTTGTCAATTTCTTTACTTTTGGATATATATATAGCTATATATATATATATATATATATATATATATAATAAAACTATTTCTCAAATTACTAAAGGCTTTTTTTCGGCTAAAAGGCTGAAAACACTTTCGTTTTCTCAACAGAAAATAATAATTAATTTTAACATCAATGGAAACAAAAGAGCTTTCTAAAGATTTTCAGGTTCGATGGT
>BMAW01039976.1:281461-326820 GCA_019974015.1 Nephila pilipes
TATATATATATATATATATATATATATGTGTGTGTGTGTGTGTGTGTGTGTATATATATATATTTATGTGTGTGCACATATATACAAAGGTTTCTTAGTTAACGACGAGTTGCTGTAATCAGAAAATGTCTTGGAACCACGCAGGCTCTTACTTACAAAATCTCATCGTTGTATTTGGACTTGCATTCTAAAAATCCACCCAGAACTCGCATTTGTAATAAAATAAGCAATTAGCAAAATATGAATAAGTAACATTTATAGAATGAAATCTTTTTTTAATTTAGAATTTCACGAGGAAAAAAATTATTTAAAATGTAATTTTTTTTCTTTAAGAATGATTATAAAACCAATTAATTAAATTTTTATAGAAATAGCTGACTTTAAAATATATTCTGGTCATTGGTGATCCTAAACTTGCAAGAACTGACTAATCTTTGATAATGATCAATCTTTTGAATCGATATTAGAATGCAAATTAAAATGTATTTGATCTCTCAAAAATACTATCCATTTTATAGCAATATGCATTTTTAGGAATAAAAATTCCTTTTCATAATAGTGTAAACGCAGCAAGAGTTCTTGCTGATGTATGATGTGTTGTCATTCCAAAAATCAAGTTTCAGTATTATTAGAACACAGTTATTATAGTGTATTAGTATACAGTTTCAGTATATCAAAAACATTAGTGGTATCTAGAAGAGATTCTACTAAAACTTTTGACCTTTTTTAACAATTTGATGAGACAAACAGAAACAAAAACTATTATTTGCTGAAAACCATATAATTCTACTTACCACCCAAGCAGGAATGCCCATAACTATGGCAACCTCCTATGTAAGCATTTGGAAAAAATTTTAAAAATATTTAATTTCATAAGGAAAACATCTTGAATTATAAATACATTCTACAACAATTCTAAGTATATGCACTATCGTTTTTCTTACGGGAACAATTTTAGAGAAACGTAAAATTGATTAATTAATTTTTAAAATTGTTTGATAACATCACGAAATATAAAACTATAGAAATATCGTGTTGAATAACGGAAATCTTTATTAAAGTGTTTTATTACTAATCAGTGAAAACAAACAGATATTTTTATATGTAGCGAGTGAAGTAAATATATACAAAGAAATTTTTTAATGTTTGAAACAATCAATTCGTTACATTTTATTCATGAATCTATATAATAACTTTTTTTTACTTTAAAATTTATGGAAAACATTATCTCATGAAAATACGATAGTAATTTTTTTCTAAAAAATTGACATTTCCCCCTAAAATTTTGTTTTTAAACTAATTTTTTTAATTCCATCGTTTTTGATGCTATTACTTGTTTTAGTTATTTACTTTCTATCTTAACTAGAATACATTTCAGTACATTTTTCTTATAAAACAATATTTTTATTTATAAGGGTATTTTTCAAAAGCTTTCTTTATCCTGCACATTATGGAAATGGTGTGTGTTATAATGATTTTTTCGATTAATCAAGGTTGCATTAAAACATCACAAAGACCTGCAGAGTTACATATACAGTAATATCTTTTGAAAGGGCATCTTCGATTAAGGGATGCCTCTATTTAAGGGACAAAATATCTGCACCGGGGGAATCCCTTGTTAGAAGGTACTGATATATATATATATATATATATATATATATATATATATATATTACACTGGTGTGCAAAAATTAAAGATGAGATGTTTTTTTTCAGTGTAACGTTGGCAAAAGCTTTCTAAATCAACACAAATAATACCACATGATCTTTAAGAAGTAAGAACATGAGTAATGTAAGCAAAACTTACCAAAAAAGAAATCAAAAGGATAAAAAGGAACTTTATTGAAAAAGCAGCAGGGAGCACAATTGGATTGAAATCCAAACCATCCATGTGAAAGGTGTCCAGTCAGAAACCTCCAGCTTTTAGTAGGGGATATGATCTCCCCTGACTGCTATGCAGGTTTCACATCGTCTGACCATACTGAGTATGATGTCAATGAGTTGTTGAGGCATTGCAGCTCATTCGTCTGGTTCCGCCAATCGAAGCTCTGGAATCGTTATTGGCAGTAAGTTACGTGCTACGAAGCGTCACCCTAGAAAGTCCCATACAGGCTCGAGAGGGATTTAGATCTTGTCGGCCAATCCAAGCATTCAATATCTTCACTGTCTAACAGAACTTCGACAGCTACTGTGCGATGAGCTGGCACATTGTCTCTGTGGACCCATAGAGCCTCTAAAAAGAAGCACATACGGATGGAGAATCTCGTTACAATAGAGGGTCCCAGTGATTGAACCTCATTCGAAAAAGTGTAGGTCGTTACAGCAACCAAGCATGATGCCTTCCCAAACGAGAACGCCGCGACCTCCAAAATGGTCTCTTTTGATGATGTTGGAGGGGTTATAGCCGGTTCCCTACTCTCTCCAGATGTGTATGCGTCTAGAATCGCTACTCAGACTATATATGCTTTCATCCATATATGGTACGTGACCCCACTGATTATATGTCTGCTTCTGTATTCCCGACACCACAGAAAACGCCTTCTCCAATGAGCAGGCGTTAAAAGTACACACCGTACAGGTCATCGGGCAAACGTATTGCCTCCTAAATACGGTAAACAGTGATATCGGTCGTCCAATCGCCTGTGTCGTGTGTCTAGTGATTTCTCCCACTGTCTGTCGCTTGTTCCTTCTGGCCTGTAGGGCAATATACAGGCCATCCATTGGAGTGGTTGCTCGTGGACTACCACTGCAGAACCTTCAGACAGTTGTTCCTATAGTTTGAAATTCTATCCAAAGTCATGAAATAATGCTGTGAGCAATCCCGATCTCTGCAGACACACTTGTCACACTTCGATCTTCCTACATTTTTCCATTGACTCGATCTTGGTTAAAATCAACCAGATGACGTCTAACAGATTGATTGTTCGACATTTAACACTGTTACAGCAACTCGATATCGTTTAAACTGATATACCCCGTGCAATCGCTTTCCTATAAATGCTTAGCTTACACCTTCGGTGGGCTTTATCCCGCTCTGACTTTGTTTCGCAGATATTTTAATTTTTCGACTTCGTCCTTAATTTTTGCACACCAGTATATATATATATATATATATATATATATATATATATATATATATATATTAGTAAAATTTTTTGTATCAAAACTAAAAAACTGGAAATACTACAGAATTAATTGAAAAAAATATTTAATTAAAAAAATAATCATGAAATTAAGTTAAAAATATTACCCTAAATTAAAAACACACAAAATATTATAATGATAAAATGCTGTAAGTAAAAATTATAAACAATAATTTCAATTAAAAACATATATAAAGCGTTATATAAAAATTTAATCCAATTAAATAAAAAGTTTCCCAAAATTCTCGGAAATAGCGAATCTCAAGAGAAAAGAAAAGAGTTAATTTAGAACAAAAAGGGAGATTATGTAATTTAAACATGGTCCCGTACTTTCGAATGGGAAGCGTGCGTTTAAACTAGTTTTATGGATGTATTTCAGTAATTACATTACCATTAATAATATAGACCAAGAATATCAAAATTCTAGAAAAGTACAGAAATTCAAATAGAAAAATGTAAAAAAAGTAACAAATACATTAAAACCTAGGTAAGTAAGCATGAACTTAAAAATAATATAAGCCTATTAATAACATTTAAAAATTTTTTTAACTAAAAAAGTTATAACTTTCACCTTCAAACAGATTTGTTATGCCCAAATCATTCCAAAATGGCACGATATTACCTTGCTTATAACTACTTTAATACCGACAGTGCAAAGCTAAAGAATTTACTAAAAAAATTATCAAAACACTTAAAATACTTAAAATCAATACCAAGTAATCATTTTAATTTTAATAATTTTTGCAGAAAATAAACTTACGAAAATGAGTAAATTCAAGACTATTAAAATTCATAAAAGAAACTATTCTAATTATATATGTCTTCATCTTGAAATTTAAAATTAAAATAAAAATATTTTTTAACAAAACTAAAACTTATTAAAAAATATTATAGATGAATGCTATCGTTAACAAATGTACTTATACACACACACACACACACACACATATATATATATATATATACCTAACTACATGCATAATGTACACATAATACACATCTTATACACATGTTATAATATAATCTATTATTTCAGACAGAAATATATATCTATTATTTCTAATTAGCCTTAATCATTTTTAAATGTTTATTGGGGTAATTTGCTTTAATGTAATTAGTGATAAGTGTCTTGCAATTAATATTTTTTAGTTTATTACAATTTACTAAATTATTATTGCGAAAATATAATTTATAAATTCCTAAAAACAGAAAAATGTAAACTGCTACTCAAAAAAGGTATCTTATTATTAAAATGAAATTTAAAACTGTCTCTCTTGTCATAAATATTGCTAACAGCTCTATTATTTATAATTTTCAATAGTATGTCTAAATATTATATTTCCTATTCACTATAATTAGTTGGAATTAGATTTGAATGAGTAGGATAAAGAGATTAGTTAGGTTTACCTTCAGAAAGCTTACAGTAATTTAAAACAAGTAAATCTTTCCAGCAATATAATTAAACTCATAAAAATGCAAGTAGATATTTTCCATACTATCTGACTAGCAGATCCACCTAGTGGAATCCCCTAGTTTGTACAATATTTTTTATCTTTATAATTAATGTAATTTTCTCTAACTGCAATATTAATAAAAGATTTAAATTTATCATGAACAATGAATTCATTAATATTGTAATCCTTATAAATAATTAACAGAACCTTAACTAGATCATATGTGTGTCTATCAAATTAAAAAGGTCTTCAAAATCATATCTATGAATAGCAAATAAATCTTTGTGTTTTATTTTCTTAATAATATCGAAACTATTTTAATGATAGCAATTTTATTAAATTAATTAATGTATTTTAATATTTTTTCTAATAATTATATATATAAGCAATTTTTTAGTATCCTAAGCTTAATAACACTATATATTTTATGTAATACATACACAAACAGTATACATTTTTTATACTTTAACTGCCGTATAGCCCCCAAAAGTTAAGCAAGCACTGTTATTTCTCAAAAGCATACTTGAATTTGACTGATTAAAAATCGAGGACTTGGGATCTTCACATATTTATCGTACATCCCAGGATGAGCACATAATTTATTAATGTAAATTTTGTTATTTTTATGTGTTTGGCTTTAAGCATCATTTTGTTAATTCGTGATTATATCAGATAACTCACGAAAACTACTTTTTTTTTCATTTTAGTACATAATTCTTCTTTTCTCAAATGAATAAACAAATTTGTTCGATTTTGTGTTAATCAAAGTATAACCTTTCATTTTTTGTAGTCATGTGCTTAACTTTTGGTAGCCAATATATACACTGTTAGTATTGACTGAAGTAGTAACACTCAATTTTTTTTTGGTACTTTTTAAATAAGAACAAGAGATGCTGTCATAAAATTTATGTTATGTAATGATATTTTATTATTTAAGATCCTATATATATAAACAATATTTTGAATCAACAAGTCTCCAATAGAACAACTATTTTTCTCTTTTAATATTAAAGAGAGTGATAATTTTTAAACTTACAAAGCCGAAAACTAAATTAAAGTAGAAATATGCAACAAAGAAATTCATGAAACGTCATGATTTGTCTTCATAAAGGAATTAATCAAACCGACCATAAAAGCCTCACCAAGCCTTTTGTAAAAGAGAATTGCCATTCTATTGAAGTTAAAAATAATATAACATTACATACTCTTTGATTTCAAAAGGAGTAAAAGTATTTCCAAATGGAATGAATATTAATAAAGGCATAATATCTATTGATTTAAGACCCTTTAAAAAAAACTGTTATTCATTCCATTAAAACAATTATCTAATCAGAAGTTCATTGCCTTCATAAATTTCTTAATCTTCGTATATTCCATTAGCACCATAAGCGGATTATTTTCAGGGGCGGGTTTAAACACAATATACCGGTAACCCATTTTAAGCCTATTTCCTCACTTGTCTATTTTCATCCGCACATTTTGATTCCGTATTTCAACTTAAAGCAGTTCAGCGCATGTCTCACTTTGGAAGTTTCAAATGCAGGCCTTATGCTGCCATCATCAGCTAATATAATTATGGACAGCAGCTTTTCACCTCAGTAGTTTGAGTTTGTAATGGATACGACTGGGGGGTGCTCAGCATTAACGGAGGTCGTGTTTGTATGTAGGGTGAAGTTTAAAATAAAATTCAAAAAGGATAAAAAAACATTCTAAATCAGTTCTTCAATTGTTTGAAATTGAATGAAGATTTTTATAAATTCATTATTTAAAAAATTCTCTTTTTCGGTAAACGCTGTCATTATACGTATACAATATTTGTCGAGGTAAGTGACTGAGACTTTTCTATGAATAATTATAAGTATTTATGTTTATTTTTTATTATCGATTGTTAATATAATCATAATTATTATATATAATCAATCTAAGTTATTTGCTTTCGATAACAATAACAGTATAATTTCCAAATTATTTCTCGTTTTCTTCAAATATTTCCTAATATACCTTAGATTTTATGATTAATATCAAAGTGCTATATTCTTAAATCTTTATTATAGTCTTGAGGAATAGACTGTGGCAAATTAGGGTAAGTTGTGGAAATTTACAGCTATTATCATAAAATTGATGACGAACAGAAGAAAATAATAATTTGAGAGCATAGTTTTCTTTGTAAAAGTCTTATTCAGGGGCTCTTGAGTTTCTAATTAAAGTTATAATTTGAATTAATAGAAGTCATTTTTAGTTGGTACTATTTTCTAAAGAACATGAAGTCATAAATAGTACATTTGTTTCTATTCTCATAATTTCTTAGACAATAAATACCAGGTAACTCAGAAAATTGTATATAAACATAATTTCTGTTCATTTTATTAAGGTAAATTTTATTAATATCCCAGAAACATAAGATCTATATATATGAAAAAATACAATGATATTTTGCAAGAAATAAAAAAGCTTGTTAAAAGTAATGTTTGTAAAAAAAAAAAAAAAAAAATGCGTTAGCTTAAACAGGTTCTCAAAAAATGTTTATCTCAGAACTTCATTTATCGATATCTTAACAATATACTTCCATGCTATCTTGATTTTGGAAATAAGAGAAGCAAAACTAAAAAGATGTATAATAAAAATGGGAAGCAGAAGTGCTGCATAATATTTAATTAAAATTTTAAGCCTTTCACACAAATAAATAATAAACGTAAAAAAATAGTTACAATTAGATTTTATTAGAGTGTTTGTTGAATCAGGTAACTCATTACTTCTGAATTATCCCCATTTTTCATTTATTCACATACAAATAATTTTTAAAATGGCCGTGATTTACCACAACACAATTGAAGTATATCTGAAAGGTGGAAAAGAGAGAAATAAGGAAATAAAAGAAAAATTAAACGGAAACCGATTAACCATCTTAAAAGAGACGCAAATGTTTCCAGCTGCGAATTGCAGTATTGCTCTAGAAATTCAACGAAACTTTCATTTGCAGAGAGCAGTGATTGCAGTTGACATTCGCTCCATTCCCAGAAAAATGTGTAGAGAAAAAAAAAACCATGACGTAATCTTTCCTGTGTTGACCGCTGTGACTAAACAATTCCCCTGATGCCTGTCAGAGACCTTGTGATTGAGCCGCTACTTGGATTTCAACTCGATTCTCCTTCCGCGTGAGTGCCGATTCTTGCGAAAGGCGAATGATCTCATTTCATTTGCTTAGCACTCATTGTTCTCATTCGCTAGTATATCTTTAACTACATAACTGCACATCATAGTTATAAGCAAGTATCCTATTTCTGTCCAAAGAAAATTAACATAAACCTTAAGTAAAAATACATTTTTTTATTTTTATATATTTTCAAGTTAAAATAGAATAATTTCTCTTATGCGCAGTTCGCGGTAGGGCGGAAATGCGCAATTCTATCAGGAACTGCCAAGAGGAGAATAGAAAAATGCGTATGTCAAATAGAGAGTTTAAAATTAGTTATCCTCGATAGATTTTAAAGAACATAAAGATAATTTTTATATATATATATAAATAATTAGCGAATTTACTTTTATAACATTGATCTTAAAACTTATACATGAAAGTTACTGAAATGATATTCTGTTATAAGTATGATTAAACACAGACGATAAGAACAAAATTCTGCATTTTGTACAAATTTATTTGCCTTCTAAATATAAACGATTTATTTTAATGCTCAGTATTTCCTAAGGGGTATTTGAAAATTTTCTCTTAAACAGATTTCAGATTGCGACAGACAATGAGAGGAGAATGACCTTTTCTTCCCATTCAGTGATATACATAACGGCTACTTCAATGAAAAAAGGCTTTGTAAATTAATATGTTTTTCCTGAAGAAAAAAAACCCGACCAATAATACTGATATGGAAATAAGAAAATAAAATAATTGATTTGAGACAAAATCTGTCAGTAAAAAGAAAAAAATTAAAATGATAGCAAAGAAATAAACATTTTTCAATCATATCTATACATTATTTAATTGTTGAAAAATCTGTTTCAAGAGTTTTTGAAAACATTGCTCTTTAGAGAGATTAAGTGATTTAATCAGAACATTTAACATGTCATAATATGCAATTTTTTCTGAGCTTTCCAAATTTGAATATTCTGATTTGAATAAGTTTTTAAAAAAATATTTTCTTTAAAATTCGGTTATGTATTTCACTACATGAAGAATTCGATTAGCTTAAAAAAATTTCCAGTTTTTTTTCATTAAAAGAATATTTCATACCTCTGTTTCTCGTATTATTTAAACTGTGTATTATATACATATATATACATATCATTTACGTAACTTTTCTACTATTTCTCATTAGAAGAACTGGATTAAATTAATCTTATAGAATTCATGATTAATTAGTATTTGCTGAATTCGAAACACTTCAGTAATACTTAAGATATAAAGTATTAGCTACTGTAAAGTTCCAGCAAATTATGAAAAAATAATTAGTACAAGAGAATTGATAATATTTATGATGTAAATCTTTTATACATTGGTAAAAATATCTCATATATTCATTCATAATCATAGAAAGGACTGAATGCATAATTTTAAATATAATTATAAGAAGCTTGATGGAAAACAAGCAATTATTGATCATTTGTTTTCCATAGCTTGCTTTATTTTTTCAACAACAACAAAAAGCTAATTAGTACATATTTTATCTCTTATATGCAACTGTTTCTCATTTCAAAACAGGAATAGCATTTATTAAAACACTTTGAGAGATTTCCTGATGGATATTTTAATAAAAATCTTTGAACTCATTAATTTCACTTGAAAATAGATGAAAGCTTTTTTTCCATAACCTAAACTCCCTTTAAATGAACGTCATTCCTTTGAGTACATATTTTTTTCTTTTTTATTTGACCCATTTATTAATTCGGATTAAAGAGAATGCGCTTCAAAGAACAATAGCTATATCCTCCATTGTCTACACAAGTTGGGGGGGGGGGGGGGGAGAAACGGTTGATAGTGTTTTTTTCCATTGAAATGGGAGGGAAGTAAATCACGACTTTAAACCTAAGAAAGATTTGAAAACTTAGTTTTGTCTACGAAAGTAATAATTTATTTCAGGAAAATTACTCGATTATCAAGAAAATTACTCTTTTGTCGATGTGACCTTTAGGACAACTCACTTCAGGTTCTTCTTGACTTAAAATGCATCTATACTATGAAGCAAAACAGATAAAAATGTTTCATAAGCAATTTTCTGCGCAAAAATACGAATACATTTTAAGTTTTAATATTTTGTGTTGATTTATTGCTAATCTTTTCCCATTTCTTTCAAATATTTTATTTTATAGTCTGTTAATTTACTACAGTAATTTTTTTCACATTTAAAAAACTAAATGTTTTAACACATGATTATTTTAAAAAAAATCTTATAATAATAATGTAGCTTGAAAACTTAGTGTCTTCTAAGCTAATGATAAACTTTCTGATGGCTGACATAGTCAATTCTAATACTTTTTTTTTTTTGGAAGAACGAATATTAAATAATTTGATAATTAAATATTCCTACTTTAGTAAGCACTTGGAATGAACAAAAGCTTTCGCGGAATTTATCTAATACGTTTTGTTACTTCAATGCTCTCTCTCTTGTCATTTGAACTAAAAATAACTTTCACTCAACTAATTTTATATATTGAATTAAATTTTTTTAAAAGGTATTTTTTATTTATTTATTTAATTAAAATATTTCAAATTAACTATTTAGTTATGAAAAAAAAATTGCTGTCAGATTTATTAATAATGCAATCGTGTCTAATGCTTTGCTTCTTAACAAAGATAACTTTTCTGCAAATGAGATTAAGATTCTATACAATCCTAAAATAAACAAAAAATCTTTTTTTCTTTCTTGCTATCTTTCGATTTAATTATTTAAGCTGATTCAAGGTCATTCAAATGGTTCAAGTATAGCCAAATACATATAAAAAGCGTTATCGATATTTTTTTTGTCACATGTTTGCAATAAATACCAACAAATATTTGCTGTAAATTTTTACAAGTATGTAAATGAGCCTTTTTGTAATCATTAGTCTCATTTTTAGTTTGTCATACTTTTTTTTAAAAGATTCAAATGCGATTTTATGTTAATATATTAAAAAATTATATATATATATATATATATATATCACTGGATACGAATTTGAATGTGTTATCAAATTACCGTAAAAATGTATTATCTTTTTATATTTACGTTACTCATAATTATTAATTAAAATTAAGAACTGATATTTTCTTCTTATTGTTTTTAAGATATCTAATTCAACCTCTGTATGCGCCAGTCTTTTGTTTCAATTTCTTTACAAAACTTTTTGCTTATAATGAAGAAAAAGTAATAGCTTTTATAAGATAATTTTTTCCAGTTAAATATTTCCGTTCGAAGTCTTTTCTATAATTTGAAATATATAAGTCAAACATTTCTATAAGATGATAAAATTTTTATACTACTGAATAAAACTTTCATAGAAAATAATAAACTAAGCATCTATTATTTAAAAAGTACGTAATTATCCTAGTTGCTATATTACTTTAAATAAACAACAGTAACTTTTTATTAAAAAATGTAACTCCTTAGCTTTTGAAAATTCAGACGAAATTGCCAAGAAACTACATGAGAAAAAAATTCTGAATAATAAGATAATTAATATAGAATATATTTTACTTAATTAATAAAATTTATTAATTTCTGAAGATTATTCAAAATCTAATTTTCAAATAGTACTTGTATTTTAATCAAAGAACGCGCCTAACATGATAATTCTAGAGTTATAACTTAACATGTAAAAGGGAAAATTTTTAACTAAGCTAGGAATAATAAAATTCTTTCATCAGCAGTTTTGTCAGATTTTCCCAAAAGTCAATGAGAATTTCTTGTAAAAACAGTGATCAGTGAGTTACAAGGAGTTTTGTCGGATGCTTTTCAGAAAAGATGAGGACAGTTGCATTAAGATGGGATATATTACAATCTATAAATTACATTAACTAAAAGAAAGACGATGAATTAGCTGTCATGAATTTCTGAATGATCATCACTGAAAACAATAAAAACGAGCATATTGACCTTGCAGTCGGGAAGTGATGATTATTTAAAAAGGACTGTTAACATATCCTCTCTATCATCATGAACTTGTCAAATGATCACGTTATCATACGAGATTTTTTTTTTTTTTTTTTTTTTTTTGTAATTTTTATCTAAATAAGAAAGAGCTGAATAAAGATTTTCTTTCAAGTAAAATGAATTTTAATGTTTTGTTTTACTGGATTGAATATATTACTTATTGCACATGTGGATGTATTGTACATATCATTATTATTATTATATTTTATTGAATTTATGTATTTATTAATATATCTATTATTGTTCAGTATTATATATATATATATATATATATATATATATTAGTTACATATGTTGTTGCTATGCACTCATATTCATTATTACATTGAAGATTGGTTATTGTGTATTTGTACTTTTTTTCTGTAAGTGCGTATTTTAATTACTGTTTATTCTGTCGTATATAACGTATAATGTTTTTAATAATGTGTATCGTTTTTTATGAATATTCTTTACACTGCACTTTATTATTGTAATAAGCAAGAATGTTTTATTACTGCATTAGAAATAAGTGGTGTTCTTTACTTTCTCTTAATATATTTTGTCTCATTTACTTTGATGTAATTTGACCTATAAAAATTATTTGAATTAAACCTAAAAGTGATAATTAACACAAAACATTACCAAAGAATTACTATAATAGGAGACTGGAATGTTTTGGTAATGAATGATTAATGCATAGCACCTCAAAAATTTTGAAATAAAAATATATTGATAAAAATATGGAGCAAATTAAAAAATTATCCAGTCCATCAGATCAAACTTTACGTATTTTTAGTAATCATGATTGTGAAGGAAAATGTTTATCTCTAATAATTGTTAACAGATATTAATTTAAGCAATGGAAAGACAAGCACTGTAAAACAACAAAATTATATCAAAAGTATAATTTCGTTTGATTCAGATGTTATATGATATTGTTGTCATTTATATTTTTAAGTTTCTTGCATCTACTATCCTAGGACACTCCTATGATAATCATTTTCTAAAAAATTATTTCACTCTTTGCAACAGATAAATGATTATAGAAATATGTGTATCCAACAAACACTAACATCAATCAATGATTATTAATATCACTGAGTGTGTAATATACGAAATTTAAAAGTAATAGATGTAAAAGAGGCAATATTAAAATATTTTTGTCTTCTAAATTAAATGTTTATGTTTCGTATTTCTTTGGAATAAATAACATATGAATGAATTAACTCAAAATAGTTAATTTTATGATCATTATAATTAAATAAAAAAGTTTTTTTTAAAACTATAAAAGGTATATGAAATGAAAAACAACTATTTGGAACTATGTAGCGAATTCCTTATTCGATTAATATGCATACAATCTAAGAAAACATCATTTAAATGTTTAAAATTTCTTCCGATTTACTTACTAAAAATATTTGAGATGCGTCTTAAGAAATTTAATTTATGATTCAACTCGAAACGGTCAAAAATAAATTAATGTATTTACCAATTCAATTCTCTTGAAACAATGTTTTACAGTTTAAAACACCAGTAATTGAGCTTCATTGATCATATAAAATCATCAATTTTAAATAACGATTAACGAATAAAATATTTGTATTAATTATTTTGCAAGTATAAAGTTTAAAATTTGTATCATCGATTTATGACATAATTTTAACTATAAGCTCAAATTTCAAAAATTAAAATTTAATTAAAATTGATTTATTTGATAAATAATAATTTTTTATTTGAAATTCCTTGAAATTTTTTACAACACTTATTTAGCTTCAGCGACGCTTCACCATTTTTGCTGAATCACTCACATCTAAAATTAAAAATCAGTGGAAGTATTTGGCGATCTCATCAAGAAAATTTTAAAATTAATACCTAAAATATATGTGTTAAGATTCTTTTTTGCTCTAAAATTAAGACAAGTGTATTAAAATTTATCGAAAGTGGAGGTTAAAGGTAGCCATTTGCAATTCTCCTTCATTCCAGGGATTACGAAAGCTTGATTAAAAATTCTCTTGAAATTTTTTTTCCGAAGTGATTATAGGTAAAAATTCTTACCTTTAGCATCCACGTTTTCAAAATTGGCGTTGAAAATGATCAACGCGACAAGGAATATTATGTACTTCATTGCGACGATTCAAAATTGAACAAGATACGGTTTCAAGCGACTGTTCTCACGATCAAGATTTTATTATAAGGGGCTCCAATTGTACTTGCAAAGCTATATATAAGGCGCTCGATGCCCACCCTACCTGTAGAGATGACAAATGCATTAAAACTTATAGCAGGATGGCTCAAACATCATTTGCTAGGCAAAACATCTAGAGCAAATGTACGATAATGATATTTGTTCCACAGTCTCAGCGGGATTCTAGTCGAAAAAGTGGGCATTAGAAAGAGAAAAAAAAAGAATACAAGCAAAGAGATATCATTAGACAGTGAATTGAAGGATCAACAGTTATGATATGGCTGTGGAATATATTTCTTGTCCCATGGCACAGGGTATTAATTATTTAATTCGTTATTTAGTAAAAACTTTTAATTTAAAAGTAAAATTAAATTTTTTTATCCTATATATCTTTCCAGGAATCACACTAGAAAAAATTAATGGCCCCAAAACTTTGTTAATCCCTTTTAATTCCTTAATGGTAATTAATAGGGGTTGATTAAAAAAATTAAAAGTTATTAAAAATTGTTAACTTCAAATTAATACACATAATGTATGCTGTTGTTATGCATTTCTGTTACAGTAGTAAACATTCTAATTAATAATCTCCTCTAGGGAAGTAATTACATTTTAATGGACTTTCTCCAAAAAAGTCATCTTCCCGTTACAAAATGTTATTAAAACTAATAATTTCAAAAAAATTATTCTTCTTTTATAAAAACTAAGTAATCTCAAAAGTGATGAATAACAATGCATTTGGGCCTTTCCCCTTTGAGAATATTTTAAAATAATAAAGTGCGCTAGGATTGAAATTGAAACTTAAAAGCACAAAAATTATTTTTATTCCAATTTTACTAGAGTGAGAAAAAATATCCATCGATATAAAGTACATAAAAGTTTTGATGAAAAAAAATTGTTTTACAAATAATTTAACTTACTCAGCTATTAGACATTATGTTAGAATTCGGTTTTTTCGGTTTTAATAAATTAGTGAAAAAAATTATGCTTACAATATAATTTCCCCTTTTCTAAGTTGAGAAGCAACCCTCGTGAGTATAATACCTTTTACTGGCTTTAAATAAAGAACAATTGTAGTATTCATCTAAAAAATCGTATATAGAGTACCTTTTTTCAAACAAATTGTATAAATAACAGTTATACTTATCACTCAAAGCCTGAATCTCCCTTGAGAAATAAACTATGATATATGTGTATGGTATCTATCATTATCACTAAATATAGATGGGAAAAGTTACATAACCAAAAAAAAATTTGAAATGCATATTAATATTCGAAGAATTAAATCATACATACTTATCCCGATTTTTATGCATTTTTTTCAACACTGATGATTTCAAAATAAAAATGTTCCTTATCTTTTAGATCTTTTAATTAATATTATTGCTTTTAGCAAATTTAGATTGATTTATAGAAATGTTCGTTTTTCGCAACAAAATGTCTGAATTAAATACATTTATAACCATAAGTTAAGGTGAGATAGTGACGAATATTACGGATTTGGTCCTCGGTTTTAGCTTAGCTAAGTGGAGTAGAAAAATCTTGTAAAAAAAGAAATGTACCTCTTTCTCAGTTTTTCCTTATAACAATTTGATTCACTATCTCTTAAAGAATATCAAAACAATGTCTTAAGATTGGAACTCTAATAATTTTTTTTAAAATAAAATTTCCTTAATAAGATACATTTTTTCAGGAAATACTTATGCTTTATTTTCTTTATTTCTAGTTGTTATTTAGGACTTGAGCTCTAGTATTTCAAAATTGTGTATATTTTGTTAGGTACGCATCAAGTCCAATTATGTAATGACTTTTTGCAATTACATGTGATCTGTATACTTATATTTATTTTATGTTAGTGAGCAGTAGAAATTTGTCCATAAGAATTTAGCCTTTTTATTTATTTTAAAAATTATTGGTTTTGTTATTTACCGCATGCAATTGAGATAAAGTTTTTATTTTTAGACTATTATAAATCAAAATAAATCACCAGGTATTTTTTGCTACTTTTTACATTTTTTTTTTCTCTCTCGGAAAGTGATGTTTTACTTTGTAATCAAATTATTTATAAGCATTCAGTATACTTTAAAAAGTTTTAAAGAACTGTTCGACAACACTCATTAAATGATAAAATCTTTCTCATATAATGACAGTTTCTAGGAGTAGTTAAAAAGAGCAACAGTTTTATTTTGATATAACAGATATTTAAACTTCATCAAATTGCTAAGGAATTTTTTTTAAAAAAAATAAGTATTGTATTTTAAGAACACGGATGATTTTTTTTTTAAAAAAATTAAAATAAGGAAATGAAAGAAAATTTTTTAAAGAGAAAGCAATGTAAAATGAATTAGACATTTACATTTCTTTTACTAAAGTATAGGAAAGAAAAGCCCGCACCTAAAAAATCAAAATTAAATCGTATTTTGAAGGAATAAAACACTTATTCAGTATATGAATGATACACTCAAACGGTTTATTAAATGCTTCCAAAGACATTCAAATACTTTAAAAATTAAACTATAAATTCTTTGGATAGAAGGATTGCATAAAAACTTTCAAAGAAGCACATATTAAAAGACCAAAAATGAGCAAAAAAATTACATAAAATTTTTGAGATATAATGATCAAAAAAATTTTAAGTGTATAGAAGAGAGAGTATACATCTTGTTTTTAATATAAAATTTCTCTTTCATTTCAATAAGCTCCAATCCTGCTTTAATATAGCAAGCTTAAGTTTCAAAACAAGAAAAAATTCCTAGAATTTCTAACAAAAACACCTAAGAGACTAATAAATTCTTTTAACTAAGCATTTCCCCCCATCAAATATGGAGTGTTGATGATGAGATAAACGAAGGATGGTAAAAGAAAAAAGTTGTGATTCTCTTTAAGAGCTTTTACAGCTTTGAATTAATAATTTATTTTCCTTGTTTCTCACACATTTTGTAATTATTTTAATAATTTAGTTGTAATTTGTCAATATTGCTGTCTCCTATATATATGTCTATGTCTCAAATACCTTAAAAATTAAACTCTAAATTTCAGTGGATAGAAGGAATACATAAAAACTTTCAAAAAAGCACATATTAAAAGACAAAAAATGTGCAAAAAAAAATTACATAAATTTTTTGAGATGTAATGATCAAAAAAATTTTAAGTGTATAGAAGAGAGAGTACACATCTTGTTTATAATATAAAATTTCTCTTTCATTTCAATAAGTTCCAATCCTGCTTTTATATAGAAAGCTTAAATTTGAAAAGAAGAAAAAATTCCTAGAATTTCTAACAAAAACACCTAAGAGACTAATAAATTCTTTTAACTAAGCATTTCCCCCCATCAAATATGAAGTGTTGATGATGAGATAAACGAAGGATGGTAAAAGAAAAAAGTTGTGATTCTCTTTAAGAGCTTTTACATCTTTGAATTGATAATTTATTTTCCTTGTTTCTCACACATTTTGTAATTATTTTGATAATTTAGTTGTTATTTGTCAATATTGCTGTCTCCTATATATATGTAACTCTTGATTATATAAAAATATATAGATAAATAATTGAGTTGAATAGTGATGATATATTTAAGTATATTCATAAAATAAACATATTTATGCTGTTTACAGCTATGATTTTGAAGATCTTTTATCAATTATATTGACAAAGAGGATCTTATCAAATTTCTAATAAATATTTATACGAAATTTAATAATAATAAGGTAATTGCATATGTGCGGGTCTTATGGTTGTAGCATATTTTAATAATATATTTAAAACCTTAATACCAAGAAAAATAATTGTAAAAAAATATAATTTTTTTTAGTAATAATTAATCATTCTTAAAAATTATTAAAATACGAAAAATTTGTAACAAGGAACAAAATCTAAAAATAAGTCGCAATCTAGTGATAAAATTTTCAATAAAATTATTTTTTTAAAAATATTGACAAAACCAGGAATTGTAATTATAAAAATATATTATAGATGTAAACTCTTCCTAAAATAAGTAAAATAAAGTAAATAATTATATATGCAAAATACAAATAGATAATTTTTACCAAAAAAATAAACACAATTATATATGTATGCAAATATATATTTACAAATGTATACTTGTAAGATTTTATATAGTCATTTATCTGCTTTTGTAATGTAAGCATTATATCCGTTAGTAGTCACAGTTTTAAATTTAATAGGTCTTTGTGAAATTTTAGAGCAATAGAGATGTGGGGAATTTTAATTTAATTTATTTTTTAACTTATTTTTTTATGAAGAGTTGTAATTCTATTATTAATTTCTATAACATTATTTTTTAAATTAACATTAGTCACTTCTAGATGTTTATTCATTAATAAAATAAAACTATATTTGAGAGTAATTTCATATTTACTTGAAATTTTATCAACATAACAAATAATAAAGTTTTTTTTTTGTAAGTCTGTTATTTTTTCTTCAATTTCAAGTATTTAAATTCCATCTTCAGTCTTAAAATTTATTTTATTAATACCTTTATAAATGTAGTACAAAAATTCATCAAATTTAATAACTGGTAAACTATATTTAATAGGAAGATGATTAATAAAATTATCAACCTCATCAAAATTCCTTCTTTTAATGAAATGGTTACTATTAGAGATTATAATTCTGGAGCCTCTGTTCACATATTCATTATATCTCCCTACACCTTATCCTTTACTATGTCCAAATATTCAGTAATGACATGCTAGTACTCTTTATTAATAAAATTCTTACATTCTGTACAATTACATTTTAGTTCACTCTTCATATCTTTAATGTTATTATAATTAAAAAATAAATATGCTCATTTTTTGTTATATTTATAAGCTTTTCTAATTGTAATATTACAATTGAAAGAAACTTCTCATGTGTGGGTCTTTTTTTCCCAAATATATCATTAAAATTAAGCCTATTCAAAGAATAATTCATAAATGTTTAAGTACAAAATTTAATACTATTATTTTCTTTATAATTATCTTTGATATTATATTTATTTATTAAGTAGTTAATAATAACTTTGATAATATTTGTAATCATTGGCTGTCAATTTTACTATCATTATTTAAGAAATGTTTTAGAATATTTATTTATTTTTTCTTTGAACCAAAAATAATTAGTTTTTTAATATTATGTTATTTTCAAAATTGTTATTTGATTCACAAATCTTATTTATAGTTTCTGCTTTATTTGGACATTTTCTTTTAGATATCCATGACTCTTTATTTATTTTTTAATTTTAACTTCTTTATTTTTATTATTCCTTAAATTTTTGTAAAAAGTTCTTTATTATCTTTCTGCTTTACAACATGAAAAATATTTCCATTAGAGTACAATACATTCGGGCCATAGGGATAAATAGAACTGTAAGAGCTCTTATAAGATGGTTTTCCCACCATAATCTCTTAATGGTGTTTGGATCTATTTTTGTAATCGAGATTTCAACATTTTCAAATTTGTGTAAATAGATTCGTAGAAATGACTTATCTAAATTTTACGGCTTCTTTTTGAGTTACTTTAGATTTTTGTATCAAATTTATGTTGATTGATTCTAATATTAAGATTATTAGAAGTTTGTCCCACCTACTTAAATTGTTATTTTTTTACAATTTATTAGATACAATAAGATGTGTTTTACAAAAAATAAATTTAGAATTAGGATTATATTTTTCTTTAGTCGTAACATTACAACTTTCACATATCTTTTACTATCACATTCTTTATAACTTAATTTAGATGTCATTTATGTTTCTTATAAGTTTGACAAACGTTATACAAACCATAACCACACCATAATTTTCCTGTACTTTATTAGTAACATAAAGAGAATTACCAAGATTCTGATGTTCACCACCAGCTAAATAATCAAATCCGTTTGAATCCAAACCTATCTCAAATCTTAAAAGGATCTTTCAGCAATTGATGATAATACTAAGATGAAGAGCTATATTTCCCAATACCGAAATTCCAAAAACAAGTGTTATCATAACAATGCAAACACTAAAATTACATATGAGATTTCCTAGAAATCCATAGCATAGATAGACTTAGTTAGAACTCCCAGTACGAAAAATTCAAATAGCATCAGAAATAACACTAATCAGAATAATAACCATATATACTCTAATTAGTATTATTAGAGTACACACACACACGCACACACACACATATATATAAAGGACTTAACAGTTCCTGGAGTCAAATAGTTGCTAAAAAGTAGCATCTGAGGAGTTATGCAACTGAGACCGAAGAATAATGGATTATCGCAACCTCTCTTACGTTCTCATAGTGAAACTATTCATGCCAGAGAGGCGACAATGATTCTAGTGATAAAATCGCCCAAGAACACTGTTATATCATACAATACTGTTTTCAGTAGGCATAAAAAAGACGCTGGTCTACATGTCCAATATACTTCATGGAATTGGTCATATACAAAAAATTTTCATTTCAAGGGGGAAATTATCTGAAACATTATCATGAATAAATAAAAAAAAATTCTCAGGTTGTAAGTGTGGGCCGAATATCGAGTAGCAGAGCTGGAAACATCTACTCTATAAACACACTTTGAATGAAATATTCTAAGAAATCATTAAAACCACTGAATGTAACAGGTTTTTTACTGAACAAGAAAAACTATCGAGCAGACCATTTAAACCAGAAAATGCTTTTTCAAGACGAATTAAAATTCAATAGACACGGATCAGTAAGCATGCTAAATACCGGGAGAAAAATTTAATCCAGATTTCATAAAAGTACTATTAAACATCAGATCAGCAAAGGCTTTGGGTGTGTTTGTCTATAAGGAAAAAATAAAGTTTATTTAGACTATCCTAACCTAAGAAATAACAGTAAAAATACTATTTTGAGATGCATTTCCTTAACTTTTATCTACGTAGCTAAATTTAATTGTAAACTGGTCTGAGCAGTTGTATTGTAGACATACTATTTATATAAAGATCAATTTTCTATTGCTGGTAACATCTGACAGAGAAGCCAATGGCTGAAATATTTGTCTAAAAGACGAAATTATAAATCTGTAATATAAAATATTAGCATGTTGTATTACTTTTCGGTGGAAGATGCCCAGTGAAAATCTAACTTAATCTCCAATACTGGATTCATAAGCACACTCCTTCCACTAAAAAGAGTTCATAGCATGCATGTAATCAGAAAATTATTTTGGTGTGTCTGATCAGTTTTAAAAATTAAATGTTATTTTGGTGTGTCCAATTTGAAGTGTTTTAAAAAATTAATTTTTATGTTTCAAATTCTCACAATTTATATATATATATATATATATATATATATATATATATATATATATATATATTATCAATTTATGTTATTTAATGACATGCCTTAACCAATTATATACAAAACCTTAGTTTGTTATAATAATTTCTTATCATTACTTATTATATGACGTATTTTTAGTAATTATTGAAAGAGTTTAAATTTATTAATTATTGTTTGTATATTACTGATTATCCATGCAAAAATAAGACGTGAATATTCTCTCTAAGTAATTTTTGATTTATAAGGTTTTTGAATAGGTGTTATCTTGAATATTTGATATTAGTTAGATACCATTATCACACACATACTTTAGAAACGTATATTTTCAAACCTCCTATAATTACTTTTGATACTCCTATAATATCTCCTGTAACTATCTGAAATAAGATTTTAAAGTTATATTTTAAATCATTCATATATTACTAGTAGCTCCATCGAAATAAGTAGCAATAATACTTACTTTTCTTTTAAATGAAAAACTCATTAGAACCAAGTTATTTTTGATAATGATTATGAGGTAATTAACATTTTTAAGGTATTTAACAGTTCAGTTATTTTATTCTAATGTTGAGAGTGTGTTGAAAGCTGATTGCATTCGATATAGTTATCCAATCGACTATTGTGGTTTCTTCCAAGGAAAATATAAATTTTAAATTAGTGAGTTATTAGGAATTAATTGTTAAAATTCTTCTATTATGTTTCTAGATAATTCCTTGTATTTTCAAAAAAGATAATTACTAGATCATTTGTAAAAGTTTGTAAGATAAACGTAATGACACTTTATTTAAATTCTCTGTCTATTATGCTATGAGATTGGTGCAACAACCGATTTCTAGGGGTATCCTTTGGATATTGCAAAATTTATAATTTATCAAATGGGTAAAAAGTACTGAATTTACGAAATTTTTATTTTAAAAATATTATCTCTCATTTGTTCATAATATTTCCATATTAATTACCTTATTTTACATTTAGATCGCAGGATATTAGGAACACAAACACATTTCAAGACAGAAATGGCCTGGAAAGTAACAGAGTTATCTTCTATCGAAAATGGAGGCATATCATTGAGAATCGAATGGAAACTAAAAATCCCATGATTAAAGCGCAATTCACAAGTTTCTAGACTACTTCTTCAATACTCGATATTCAGGAAACTGAACTTCATATAATGTTGAAGATTTTTGTATAGAATAATTACGAGATCTATCCTATGAATAATTAATATTATAATATCTCCCAATATTTTATAAGAATCTGTTACAGATATTGTATGGACAATATTGAAATTATGGAGAAAAATTAATAAATATCGTGATGTAATTGATGTATAAAAAGTCTTATTCACTGTTTATATAGGCTTCAAATTATTTTACAAAGATTATTTTATTTTTTATTGTATATCTGTTAAAATACACACAAAAATTTACCGTCTTTTTATACAAAAGATACGTTACTTTTGGACAGATTTAAATCACAATGTCCTGTAAAACATTCAAAACTTCCCTGAATATAACTCTGTAAATTTTTTTTATAATATTGTAATAATGTATTAGTTTTGTAGTAAAGGAGTAAGATATATCGTATATTAACTATATTATACATTTAAATGAAATAATATAATATTTACTAAAAAAGAGAAAAAATGAGTGCTAAGGAATATTTGCAATTAATAATTTACAATAAATAGTACATCTACCATCAATGAACTTTTTGTTACAAAAAAAATTCTTTATTCTGTAATGTAAATTTTAGAAATAAAATCCAATTATAAATAATTATTTAATGTGATTGATAATTAATTTTAGGAATAATAAAAATAAAAGACAGCTTTTACATAAGCAATGTCATAAAATGATGCATGATAATTACATTAAGTTTTATTAATTTTAAATAAACTGGAGTGAAAATTTATTACATTATCAAGTTTTCTGATAGAAACTGGTGAAGACCTGTAATTTATTTAAAATGAAATAGTAGTAAACTATAACTTATTATTTAAAACAATTATATCACAATCTATGAAATATTATACTCTTAAATAATATTTTTTAAAAATTATTTTTCGTGTTGGGTAAAAGTTATCCTTTAAAACATTAAGTATCAAACCTGAAACACAATCGATCTCATGAGCAACAGTTAATCTTCTGTGACTCAATATCATGTAATAAGGCTTTAGTTCCTTAAAAATAAATCCTTTATGCAAGACATTTTTCATGGATCGAAAAGATTTATTTTAATTTATCAAATCACACAAAAGATGCCAACAAAAAGTATTCATCAAAGAGAAGACAGATTTTGATATTTACAGAGAAATAAAAATATATATACAAAATTTATGGACAAAATTCAGGTCGAATGCATCTCCCATTATGAAGAACTTTGTCAGCTGAGCATTGGCAACCAGGAACACATGGTTTAAAACATTGAGAGGCTAAAATTCCTATGGGTAGATTTCTATTTTCACATGTTCGAGGGCAAGGAGGACCGCACTCGTCAAACACTAAACCTTCTTCTCCGGAACAATGAATGCCTAAAATTATATTAGAAAAAAATATTAAGATCTTATTCAAAACAATTTCCATAATATATATATATATATATATATATATATAACTTTTTTATGTCAATTAAAGAGGCAAATATATATGGTGCTTGGCAATTCAATCAAAAAATATTAATAAAAGCATAAAAACATCATGTATCACATTTCATTTGTTTTTAACAAGAAAAAATATAATGTGATTTCATTTGTCCTGTTAACTCAGTTGATCTTTGATAACAATAAGAGTATTCATTGTTATTGTTATTATATTAGCTTTAGTATTTGCGTATTCCTTTTCTTTTTATAAGGTCCATTAATGTGCCTTTAACATATATATTTCTAAGTAGAATTAAATGAAAAACTAACCGCATAATCCTTCACTTCTCCAGTTCAATATTACACCAGCTTTGGAACATTCTTGAGAATATGTCGATAAAATATCACAAAGACAATCATCATTTTCAGAACAAGCGCAAACATCATATACACATGCCGCAAAGAAAGGCTCTGGTCTAATAAACTGATGACACGAAGCAAATAAGCTTTGCTGAAAAATAAAAGAAATTTATGACAGATTGAATTGATTTATTTCATAAAGCTACTCTGTGTATGCAGATTGCAATTCTGGAATAAATTCAAACATATTCAGGAGAGGAAGAAATGAAAAAACATGATACAAAACATGTTTCATACATGTTTAAGATATTGTTTGAAAGTAAGATTAAAAAACAACGAAAAATGCAAATTAACTTCAGATAAAATTCAAATATCTGGCGAAATTTTTTTATTTTGAAACACATTTTTTTTTCTTATAAATCATTAAAAAAAATACAATATGAACTGGTATGCATCTTACCTTTAATATCGAACATTTTGTGTTAGCAATTTTTCGAATTCTATAACCTCCCTTTGAACAAGGGTCAATGTCAATTGATTCGGTACATCCACCTGGTTGCACATCTCCATACTGTAGGGAAAAAACAAAAGAAAAGCATTCCCTTCAAGATTTAAAAAATAATTCACTTAAAATACTTATTCAAAGCTTCATAAAAATAAAAGAAATATTCAAGTAATATAGAAAATAAACAATATATATTTAACCCAAATCTGGTATATTTTTAATATCTGATTTTAGGAACATTTTTATACAAAATGAATAATGGCTTAAGCTACTGATGTATAAATCTGTGGAAAATAACAGAAAGTTGCACATATGGTTGGAACAACATACAAATTCAAGAAATAATCATTCAAAACAGACTACATATTCGAAATACTTGGAAACAGCTTTCAAAATATTTACTTCATGGTTAAAGTATAAATTATAAGGCTATTGCTAGCATTTATTGCTAGCATTCACAAAATGTTAGTAGACTTTAAAAAAAAGTAGTATTTATTTTGTTTGACTTATGGCTATAAAGTATTGTTATCAGCATAAAAAACTTTATTAGGTTATAAAAGACAATAAATAAAATATATGGTTTATCATAGTGTATAATGCGAGAACAATTTGTGAAATTTTGATAACGGAACAGGCACGTTGAAAAATATTGATTATCTAACTCGAAATATTAATGGAGAATAAATTTTAATCAAGATGAATTTCTGCCCATTAAAAAGATAAAGCTACAACAGTTTTTTTTTATATTTTTTATGAATATATGGGAAGTGACTAATAGAAAGTAAGTTAATAAATTCTTTTTCATTAATTAATTAATGTTTATCTAAAGATGGAGCAAATAACGCATACATGTATTTATTTGAATATTCTTTTACATTTTCATCAGATGAACTCAAATGGAACATCAAAAAGGTCTCCATATTCATCGACAAGTCGATGCTCTTTCATTGTAATAAGAAAATCAATACTAGAAAGTAGAACTTTTTAAGAATGACTTTAGAATTAAAATATAACATAACAGAAAAAGAGGAGCTAAATAACTTGTTTAAGAATATATATTTTAATCTTATTAGGATTGAGTAGAAATCTTCTCAAAGTTCAATATTCTACCAGAATTACAAACGATAAAACTTTTGAAAGATGTAAAAATGTTGTTTTATTTATTTATTTATCTTAAAAAGAGTATCTTAAAAAGTTAATTTAATTTTTAGTTTAAAAAAGTGAAGTTTGAGTTTCTAAATAAATATCGAAAAACATTAATTTTTTTTTTCAATTACGTTTGTTTTTAAAAAAAGCATTTTCTCAATTAGTTCCTGGAGATTATGCATTTTTTAAGGATTTAAAATCTCAGATGCAAAAACAATAACATTGTTCAATAAATGACATATAAGAAATATTAGACAAATAAACTAGTTAACATCTACAACTTAATGCAAAGTGACATGATCTGAGGAATATTAAGTCATTTAATGTGCTAAATTTATTCACAACAAAGCTAATTTCTCTCAAATGTCAGGACTTACACTCAGTATATTTATTTCAATAATTTTCTTTTGCATTAGTAAAAAATTAATATCTATACGACATACAAAATAATTCTTATTTATGTCAGAGATTTGTAACAATATTCAAAATAATTAAATGCATCTTTATTGTGGAAATTGTAATGAAAAATTTTTTAAAAATTAAATAGGTATTGTATTCGATTCGGGTTTTTTTTGCTAATTAATACTGTGCATCTACTCATATTTTATTAATGCACATCTAACCTTCCAGCTGTTGCCAAACTTAGCCTCAGACGTAACAGTTTGATTGGAAGGCGTTCTCATATCATCTTCAGGAAAGTTATTGAAGTTTCCACACAAACCACAGGTTTTTCCACGGTAAATACCAGATACGGTGACTTCAACAAACCCATCTCCATTCCACAGAACCTAAAGAAAATGTACGTATTCGTAAAGAATATAGACTGTTGATATAAACACGATGAAAGTACTTAATGAAGAACTGTTAGACACAGATAATAGTTAATACAGTTACTTCTACCTTTTCTTTTTCAAATGTTTAAATATATTGCTTCAATTTTTTTTTTTTTTTTTCATAAAAATATCATACCTGATTTAGAGATTTGAAATGAGATAAAAACTCCATGGGTAAATTGAAAACTTAAAATCTTTAAAATTGAAAAATAATTTTTTATATCATTTGAGAAATTATTCATAAAAGATTACCCTTTGGGTAGTTTAAAAAAGTAATAATGTATCAGACAATTTATCTTCATAATATTGTGACACATGAATAAAAAAATAGCTTCTGGATCAAAATAAACAATTACTCCAATTTACTATTTCAGAAATATTCATATTTTCAAATATACGAAATGTTTTCGAAATCCTTGCATTCAAATTACTTTAATACGTGTAAAGAATGTATGTTTTAAATTATATACAATTTCCTCAGAAATAATTCTAGAAATATCATTTTAAAGAAGGAAGAACTATAATAAAATCCTTAGTCAAAAACGAGCTTAAAATTCTAAAATTTTGAGAATAACTCCACAATAGTATTTTATACATTTAAAACCTTCCTTTTTTATGATTGTAGCCTCTACTAAGTTGATAACTAAGACTAAGGACTTTTTAATCCATTTACAGATATTTTATAAAATTTGTGAGCTATAGTTGATCCTTTTTTTAGCTTTACATATGCGTGCGCTTCAGAACCGGAAGCTAGAATCTGACAGTTTTTAATAAACATTTTGGTAAATTGTTTCAGTTCTATTTGAGTCATTATAAGTTGAGTGTTCGATGAAACATAGTGGAATTTATTTTTAAAGATTTTTTTTATTTTTGAGTGTAGTTTGAGTTCTAGATCCCTTTAAAAATTGCTTTAAACTAAAATTGCTACTTATTGAAATTTTATCACATGAAAATATTTTAACTAACTAGAATAAATTGTACTGATTTTTAATCAAAAATTGTCATTAATTCTAAGCATAGTTTGATCCAATTTGCATATCAAAATATAAAGATGGCCTATTATGATATTTATAAATGATGACAATTAAATCGATTTTATAATAATTGGTATCAGGTTAAAGTAATCCATAAGCAAATCGACACAAACCTGTACGCCAACATCCGTAGTAACTAAAACTGATCGCCCTGTTTTCTCTACATAAAGAACTGGATCTTCGAAGTAAGGTAAATTCTCAACATACTTTCCTTTTATCTGAAAAAATGGAGAATAACATTTCCAAAGTTACAATATATGTACAAAGAAATAACTTATACTGATTTCTAAAAATTAAAGAGAAAACACAAAAATTGCATTAATTCTCTAAAATAAATCAACTGGTACAAATGTTTCTTAGACAAATTCCAAATGAATGTTACATTGTTTTCTATAAAACACAGCTTACAATAGTAAATAAATATAATAAATAATTATTTTAAATCACAAATAATTATGTAAGCTACATAATAAGCATAAATAAATTAAACCATAAATAAATGCACAACCATAAAAAAAATCGCAACTCAATAAGCTGCACTTGTTCTCTTTAATATTATACTGAACAAAAATAAATTAAAGAAAAGAACATGTTAATATCCGTCTTCGTCATAAAACAGTAGTATAAAAATTCATATTTAAGGTGGACTTTGTCTAAAGTTGAAAATCAGAACACAAATTGTGAACACTTTTTCAGAAAGAAAATTGGTTAGTATTAATATAATATTGTGCGGGTATAACGCATTAATTTATTCATGATCCCTAACCCTTACAATTGACAAACTATTAAATAGCTAGTAATTTCTCAAATTATCTTACAAAGTTTAAAATTCGTTTGTTATTAATGAATGAAGAAAATATGGAACATACGAATATGGTTCAAAAAGTACCCGTGTTCTGAACGGGGAATTAGGTGATTAATTGTTGTATTGTCCATTGCTTGTTTTGCCTTTTTCTGAGAAGTCGATGAGTATGACACTCTTCACATCCCAAAAATTAGTAACCACAGTTTTTGTTGCCGATGAGACTGTTATTGTCTTCTTTGGAGCAGATTCATTGGTAGCAACCCATTGTTTTTATTGTTGTCTGGTTTCTGACATGTAAGGATGAACCCATGTAATATCAACGGTAACAACTTGGTGGAAAATGACGATGACGACTCGGCGCTTCAGCAATCAAAACTAATCTATGAATCAAGAGAAGTGTCAAATTTGCTTGGGAGACGTGAAACAGATGACAGCAGCAATGGTTAAGCAAACTTGCTTATGCAAAGCCATCTGTCATCAAACATTGGTACTTTTTGAATCCTCCCTTCGT
The DNA here is from genome assembly GCA_019974015.1 of Nephila pilipes. Taxonomy (NCBI): domain Eukaryota; kingdom Metazoa; phylum Arthropoda; class Arachnida; order Araneae; family Nephilidae; genus Nephila; species Nephila pilipes. The sequence goes on from BMAW01039976.1 coordinate 310,433, forward strand.
ATGTCATAATGGAAAACAAAGACCAATCAAAAGAAAAATGAGTAGTGCATTTAAATATTTAAATCTCATATGCTTATGAAGACAGAAGTAGATATTATTTTAAAAATACTTTCTATGAAAAAAACTGTTTGGAGTTTAGGTTATATTCTTTAACATAATAGCCTTAAGAGAAAATTTGTGGTAAAAAATAAAAAGTAAATGATTCAAAAGAATAGCTTTGAAGTATAACGGGTTATATTTCAGTATAGTTTCTGAATGGATGAACACTGGAGCTTAAATACAAGGCAGCAGATATAAAGCACAAATTTATCTCTCTTATTATGTCGAATTAGCTTTTACATTATCTCAAAACGATCAGTTTCTTAACCTAAAACATATATGTTACGTAACCTTATGATAAATGCTAAATTTTGATTTTAAAATAAATGATAAATCCGATAGTAAATATAGGAATTTTGTGCTAGGCATTAAATATTTGAGCAAAAGGTTTTAGATTCTTTGACATCAGACATAGTTTTCATTGATGGTTCATTCAATACTCGAGACTCAAAGAAAAAAGAATCACGAGTAAGAATTCATAAAAACAAATTTAAAAACTAAAATGCAATTATATTGAATAAAAACAACAAAATTAATAAGATAATTTATCACACACACTTTTATAAATCTTAATGAATAAATTATGATTATATTATTCAAAGATAATTTATTTAAAATTTATTCATTTTTAAAGTCAAATATTGTCTTACGTAAACTGCAGGGCCGGCTCTTAAGTCAACTGAAGCATTTTGTAATACAATTACTACTCTGTGAGTCCAAGACACTCCATTGAAACCTCTATCATTATTTTCAACTACTATAGAAAACTTCTGAGTTGAGCAATCTGCAGTTAAAACATACCGACATGTCCCTTGGAAACTTATACTAGCACCATCAAAAGTGCGGTAGTGAGGATCTCCAAAAGCAAGACAAGTTGCTGGGCCTAAATTAAGAAAAATCATATATTTATGATTCTTTTAAAAGTCCTGATTACTAGTAATAAAAATATTTTTTTTAAAACAAAAAGTCTAAATACACTTAAAATACGTTTCAACACAAATCACAATTCATAGAGCTTCAGTCGGATTTAGTCATATGTCTCATTAAGTTTAAGAGCAGTTTATAAGTCAACTAGCTAAGAAAACTGAAATAATGACATCATCATGGAAAGAATGGAAGGCTAAAGGAAGGAACTCAGTCATAAATAAAAGACAAATTAATAGTATCGTGAAGTAATTAGCATAAAAAAATGAAATATCTAATATGAATGTAATAAAGGATCATCTGTATTTCCATACAGTTAAGTGAAAAGAATCTGAAAGTATAGCAAATATGAAATACAATGAAGAGGAATTCAAGAAGAAAAATGGCAAAGTTTTAGATGTAAAATGTAATATTATTTCAATCTCAATCCTTTCAAAGTAAATTAAATACAAATGTGTCTTATTAAAATTATTTTTAATGGCATGAGTATTTATTATGTAAGCATCTGCTGAGTTCTTTGAATCATAGAAAGTAATTAAAACTAAACAATTCTTTTCACTTAGTATTACAGCTCTTCTTGTTTAGAAAAAAAAATAACAACTTATTTGTTCATTTCAAATAAAGTGTTTTTGAATGCTAGCATGTGCATCTAAAAATTTGTTTATCTTTTTAGTGGTTACGACGGAGCAGCTATAAAGAAGTCTACACATGTAAGGTCTCCCTCCTCCTAGATTTGGCCAATTTACAAATCTAAGTAGAAGCTTAAGAAATATGACTGATCCAACAATATTTCTGATAACACCGAAGCAAAGTTACCAGATTCACCCCAGTGCCGTTAGTGACAAACCAACTACTTAGAAATCCGTGCATTTTTTCCAGTGTCGATCAACAAGATGCTAGTAAATGGCTTAAGGACTATGAACGGATCGCATCCTATAACCACTGGGATGAACAAATGTGTCTGGAAAACGTCGTTTTTTACCTCGCTGGAACAGATAGACTATGGTTTGACAATAATAAGGACACTTTCACGAATTGAACTACATTCAGAAACTACCTGAACAATGTTTTGCCGTGCAGAAGATCTAAGACGCCAAGCTGACAGGTGTTTGCTAACACGTGTGCAGCGAATTGACGAAACGTCCAGGCCATACATCCAGGATATATTTGCTTTCTGCCGAAAAGTGAAACCCTCCATGCTAGAAGACGAGGAAGGGGCTCATCTGATGACAGGGAATTCAGAATATTTGTATCAGATCCTATTGGTTCAGGATTGTAAAACTATTGATGAATTTGTAAAATGTTGCCGACAAATAGAAAACCTTAAATTGACACGCATCACTCTGCCTAAGTTTCAGAAGGTACCCAATATTTTTGTACTATATCGTCCGATACAGATATGCTTGATCTACAATCCCTGGTAGGTAGCATTGTTAAGGAAGAGCTTCAAAAAGTCCCATCGGAAATGCAGTATACCAATGAAGAATCTGTATCACCAAGGGACATTGCATTTATAATCCGGGAACAAGTCGTGAAGGCTTTCGCTCCGATCATTAATTCAAGAAGGCGCAATGCCCCTCTACATTACCGAGCTCAAGTAAAGGAGTCACCTAGACGTCTACAACGTAAAACAGGTCTGTGAAGAACTGCCGAAAATGTGCCTCTCTGCTATCACTGTGGAAGTCCGAGGCACGTAATTCGTTACTGTAAAAAAAAAAAAAAAAAAAAAGATGGAGTGTATTGGCAGAAGCAATAGCTTGTGCATCCAAGTTCTTGAAAACGCCTGGAAAAAATTACTCAACAACAGAAAAGGAATGCCTTATTGTAATCTGGCCAATCAGTAATTTTAGACCTTATATATTTGGAAAACACCTTACAGTTGTAACAGATTATCACTCTTTGTACTGTCTCACTATGAAAAGGATCCATCTGGAAAGAATTGTCAGATAGGCCCTGAGGTTGTAAGAGGACGACATAACCATCGTCTACAAGAGCGTAAGCATGCGTTTGGATCTCAATACCCTGTCAAAAAAAAAAACTTCTCTCCAAAGCAAAAAACGAAGACAATGAAGAAATTCTTTTTCTAACGTCAATTACTGATTATAGAAAAGAGCAATTGAGAGATAACCAGTTGAAATTTATAATGAAAATGCTTAACAAAGATAAGCAACATCGAAGCTGTAAAAGGATAGACGGTGTACTGTACAAAAGAAACTTGATCCTATGGGACAACAATGGCTCTTGGTTGTACCGAAACAACTTCGAATGGATAATCTAAAAATTTTCCATGATGCTCCAACTGGCTGTCATCTCGGATTTGCTAAGACATATGACCGAATAAGAAGAAAATACAATTGGCCAGGACTTTATTGCAACATTCACCGATATGTGTCGCACTGCAGAGAATATCAGAGACGGAAAACTATTGAACTTCCAACAAGTCAACTTCACCTGATAAAGTCAGCTGATGTACCATTTGCAAAAATTGGAATTGATCTACTAGGATGCTTTCCCGTTACATGAAATGGAAATAGGGGGATCATTGTTTATACAGATTACTTGACGAGATTCACAGTTTCAAAAGTATTATCAATTGCTGAGGCCATCGAAGTCTTTAACCTGTCATTAAGGAAGTCATTGTCGAAGAAATCATACTGAAACACGGTGCTCTCAGAGAAATGGTAAGTGATCGAGGACGTTCGTTCTTATCAGATATTGTGAAAGACATTAATTAGTTGTGCCATACTTCGCATCTTCTGACTACTGCCTATCATCCACAGATCAGTGGTTTGACAGAAGGATTTAACTGAAATATAGCGGACATGTTTTCCTTGTAGGCAGATGTCAATCAATGAAACTGAGATGATATTCCACCCTTGGTGACCTTTGTTTATTATTGAGCAAAAAAAGATATGATAGGACTCAGTCCATTCTTTCTTAGTTATAGAAGAGATATCCAGACCCTCTCGACATGATTCTCCTTAAAAATACTGAAACGTACGACAATTACGAACAACTTCTTATCACCAGGGTTGAAGAAGCTAGGCACTGGCAAAATTTCATTCTCGAAACTCAGGCAAATGATAAACGTCAATATGATGGTAGGCATCGATCAGTCATCTACAAAGTAAGGGGCTGAGTTTAGGATTTTACAACCGTAAGAAAAATTGGATTGTCCGAGAAGCTTTTAAGACGTTATTTTGGACCGATCGAATAACTCGATGATTATTTCACGTGACATATGCAGTGTAAAGTATGGAGGAAAACCGTAGACAGTTCAAGAAGACGAAACCTTATCTTGATTTAAGTAATCAAATGGATGAAAAGAGAGTACCTAAATTTTCAAAGACACCTCTTACAAGGGGTCAGATCCTGTTGCAGCGAGAAGCTGGTTTTTTCTAAATAAAAAAAAAAGTAAATATAGTGAGATTCGTTTCATGGCAATGGAGCAAGAGCAGGACTTGGCTCTTGCGTCATAAACCTACATATTCATTCATTCATTCATTTTCCTCCTATTAAACTTTGATCCACAGGTTGTATTCAGCTATATTTCGATTACCATAATCGAGAGATGAAATCCACCTTCGAGCCCACGTTTATTCTTGAAAAATTATGCAAAGAAGCATGAGTGGAAGTGAAGTGTATCCTCAAGTGTTTTGTTAAATTGTTCAATCGTAATTTCAAGCACAATTTTGTCAAATTGTTCAAGGATATAGAGAAAACTTTTCCAGTTACTCTGTTTCAACAAAAGAGAAAGGTCTATATCAAAGGACTATATCAAGTCGTTTACCATGCCGCACCAAACATTGCATTATGGTCTATCATAAACAAACTTCATCACATGAGAGGGATTTCTCGAGCATCAGATTCTTTCATTATGCCTATTCACTTCTCCACAAACATGGAATGTATAATTGCATCAGAGAAAAAAAATGATTTAAAATTTTTTGAATCGTTCTCAATGCATTGTAACCAATGCATAGCAAATTCAGTCCTCTTTAGCTGGTCATTCGGTTGTAGATGCTGCACAATTTGAACTTTGTAAGCATGCAAGCGAAGTTTCCTGTGAAAAACATAATATACCGTAGATTTAGAAATTCCTACTTCGAATCATGTACACCAGATCGATTTTGTAGGACTGTTGGCGTATTGTGTCCATTTATGGTTTTGAAACAGCTTTACGAGCACCACCGGAAGATTTCAGCACAATTTCTTTTGCCAGAAATTTATCATCCCACTCTTTTAACATTTTACCCGAAGGTAGAGCCATGTGAAACAACTTTCTGAACTTCCTTTGTGTTAAAATTATAGACTAATATTCAGAAAACTACAAAACAGCAAATTTTGGTAGAAGTATCGAAGTGTGCATGCCCAAAATCACCACTTCATGCTTCCAACGTAAAATATAGACATTTGGTCGTAATTTTACGGGAATGATGTAATGGTAACATTAGTTACCAATTTTTCCAGATTTTTTGTTAATGTACCCCTTTTGAACAGGTCAAATATGATAACAATACTGAAGGATCTGGCAATGTATTACAATTAGGTTCCTTCTTCAGCTTGAAAAAAGAAAATCTGTTATTTTGAAACGTCAAGACTGAGGATTAGACAAAAGAAAAGTAATAATTTTGGAAAACTTTCCTGACATTCACTGAATGGATAAGTTGACAAACGATGTATTCACGATAGATATGCTTTAGAAACCACTACTAATACTGAATAAATAGTATATACTTACGAGGAATACATTTTGGACAACACTGTCCGGGATCAACTGATGGAATTTCGTCTGATGTACAATCCAAAGGTATGCATCGCTCATTATGACAATGCATCTTACCCTGCGTGCACAAACAAGTAGTACATGGATCAGGTTTCCAGCTTTGTCCATTCTAGAAAAAAAATTAATTAATAACAATTTATTGCCACTATGTTGAAATAAATGTATTACTATGAAATTAAATGAAATGTTACTTTAAGAAGAAAAAAAATCGATCTGTGATGAATTGATGAGAACATAGTGACGAATTGAAATGGACAACAAGGCCAAATTCGAAGATTGATAGCCATAATAAATTTCAAATTTTAGTATTATTTTATTATAATATATATTGTTGTTTACATTCAATATTTTTTTTTTTTTTTTTTTACAATTTAAATTCTGTTTCACATCCCCTCAATATTGAAAAAATGCAAATACTTAACAAATTATGTAAAATTATATTTAAAAATTAAATGTAATTATATGAGTAACAATAATCCTGTTTTTAAAACCAATAAATCACAAAAAGATACAGCATTTATCACAAAGAAATACAGCATTATTCACATAGAAATACTCTGAGAGTCGTAACAGAAAATGAAGCAAATATTATTTAAAATAAATAATATTTATGTAAAAATTTTATTCTTGAAAACACCCTCATATATATTAAAACGAAATCCATTAAACTAAAAATGCCACAATATACATTTCAATTTATATAATTACTTTAAACTTTCTTATAGATTTTACCCTTAATGGAAAGTTGCCTCTCAGAAGACATTACTAAAGACATGTTTATATTTGAATCACCCAATATACCACGTTTGTTTGTTTGTAAAAAAATAGGAATATTTAAACACAACTAGTATGAAGATGAATAACTGCTCTCTTACTTTTCAGAAGAAAAAAAATTAAAAATAGTAAAATTAAAAATAAAGCATTCGCGACTTTTTTTTTGTCTAAATGAGCAGCGATTTAGAAGTATATATATCTATGTCACTCCTCTATAATCTGACTTTTTCTTTTAAAGTAAAAAAACCATTCTTTTAGATAAAAGGGAATTTTTTTCGGATATTAAAGGTAAATTTTTTCCCTACCTGATCAAAGTTTAAGTTTCATACATAAAATAGTCGAATATTAGTGAATATTTTTAATAAATTAATATTTATTAAAAATTACTATTTTTTAACATTTTTACCACAATTTTTCAATAATAGAAAAAAAGAAACCATATATAGTTATTTTTTTTACAACAATCTCGACATGCTTCCAAATTTAATTACTTCCGACTATTAATTTGTTATATTTTAGTATGAACATCAGTCTTCGTCCTTAAAAGGCTTAAATATTTTTTCCTAATGGTTTTTTTTGGGAGGGGTGAGGGGAGGATTTCAAATAGTGCCCCTAAAACTCTTTTTAAAATGTATCCTTTTTAAATTTATCCATTAATTATGCAAATGTTAAATATTTTTCATTCTTAGCAAAAATTGCTATTTTCTGAATTAAAATATACTACTACTACTACAAAAAAAAAAAAAAAAAAAAAAAAAAAAAAAAAAAAAAAAAAAAAAAAAAAAAAAAAGAAAGAAAGAAAGAAAAAGAAAAAGAAAAAAGTACCATTAATTTTTTTTCCTTTCAGTTTTTAAGCCTTTCCCTTTTTAAGACTTATAATGAATATTGCTGAAATCACATTTGATCTAATGGTAATCTGTATCAGTAAATGGGAATATATGTAAAGAGTGTTGCTTTTTCATGTTTATTTTGCGTTATAAATATTCTACAGATCATTTAAATTTGCAACAGTCTTTCATACTCTTATATACATTTATGGGAAAAAACACATTATGTAAAGTAAATATGTTTACACAAAACAAGTAAAAACAATAATTATTTTCAAGTTAGTTGACTTTTTAGTTTAAAGTTTAGATATTTTAAAATCAAATAAATAAAACGAAAGTCACTCACATATATAGGAATAGAACTTCTAATGAAAATTTTTTTTGCATAATATGAGAAATTTTTTGAATTGTATTTAACATTTAATAGCATTCATAAATTTAAGAGATAAAAAATTATCACATATTTAACACTTAATAATTTTTATTTCTTAAATTTGAAAATTTTAAAAAGATAAAAATTTCGTATACGACCTTCTTAAATAGGTGTTTTATTATCAGCTATGAAATTCATCCGTAAACTAATATTTGACTAAGAAAGTTTGCGTTCATACCTTACTTCTATCTAAAACTATTTCTTTTAATTGTGATAAATGAATTATTCCAAAAAAAAAATGTATCAGTAAAACTAATTGCAGATGAAATAATCAAGCTACTTATCAAAATGTCCCAAAAATATTAGCTTTACATAAAATGTGATTAGAATGTTTTAATAAAAGAAAAAAGCAAAAAACATCTGATAACGATTTTTACGCAAAACTAATAAATGTGAAGTCTTCCATCAACATAATTTAAATATCTAATTTCAGAGTTTTGCTTAAAATTCATGAAAAGGAAAGCGTTTTCTAATCTGATAACTGTAAGAAAGAATAGCTCAAGAACTTTGTAATCAAATGACTAAAAATTGTTAGATTCCAAATAATATTATGTATCACAAAATATCTTATATACTTGCATATATAAATAATGATAAAACTTCATACGACACTCACGACAAAGAATAATTGTCAGAATAATTGCTCATTTGACTATTTTATGAATTAATCATTAATAAATTTCAAAAACATTTAAAGAATTGTACAGAGTTTATATACTACATCTGATGTGAACTGTATCATAAGGATGAATACTGATTACTTCATAATAAGCTCCACCGTAGTCACAAGATAAATCTGTAGAAGAAATGCAGATAGAACAGCAATCTCCAGGGGGTCTGAATTCGGTTTCTTCTTCAACACAATTTATTCCAGGACAAACGGTTTTATTACAATGAATAAAACCAAACTAAAATAAAATTCAATATTACTTTCTAACAATTTAAAATTTTTAGCTATTTCTCATGAACAAAATGATGCTGATTGATTTTTAGCAATTAAAAAGAATAATATTACTACTTGTAAATAGCACCTACTATACATTTTGCACCTAAATTTAACCCCTATCATTATAAACAAATAGATTCAAAACTCGCAATCCTTTTATTTTTTCTTCATTCTTAATTCATGCGATAACACTTATATCGTAATACTAAAATTACATTTTTGAACATTTTCAAAATTTCTTTATTGCTCGAATTTAATTACTCAAAATATATTTATACTTAGAGTAACTGACTTTAACGATGCATTGTACTTACGCTTTGATTGTTTATTGATGTCGTACTTAAAAGTAATACGAGAGCTATTGGTGACAGACCTCAAAATTTTGATCCTCGATCAAATGTCGAAAACGATAGCTAAGCTGGCACCCCTTTCCAAACTTCCGCGCCACACCAACGAGATAAGTTTGGAGCCTCGACAAATTTAACATTCATTAACCCCGCTACACGACGGGTCTTTCGTGGCATCAGGACTCGATAGAAATAACGCCGGCCATGAGCTCGCGAACATGAGTCCTCCGCTATCCTGCTGGCCGATTTAATAGCGTAAAAAACATCTAGCCTGAATTATATTTTATACTGGTGAGAAATTTTTAATATAATTTGATAGCAAGAATAACGAATCATAAATAAATAAAAAACTTCATGTAATTAATAGCTGTAGAATATTCAGAATAAAAGATTAAAAAATATGGGAGAAAGACGCAAAAAGACAGTCAGTACTTTTTAAAATATATTAATAGTTACTAACTAGTTAATAGTTAAAATTATAACTTACATCACAAGAACATATATTGCAAGGATCGTTAGGAAACGTCCATGAATCTCCATGGAGATGAGTTTCATGTCCTTCAGAAATGCAGACTTAAAAAAAAAGGCATAAGGTAAATAAAAACAGAGAGAGAGCTGCAATTAAGAAAAGAGTAGATTTTAGACATCAACTAACCTCTACACTTTGGACAGCACTCTTTATCATTCCTCAGAATTTCATCAACGGGACAATTAAGAGGAGGACAAAATTCTTTTGAACATACCCACATGAAATCTTCCTATTTAGAAAAAAAAAAAATCAGAAATAAGAGTGAAACACAAAAATGCATAAATCATTATCTCTAAAAATATGTTTTTTTTTTCTCTGTTTAGTAGGATTTCTCTCTTTTTAAAAAACATTTAATGATCCTCACAAAGTTTCCCATGAGAAAAATAAATTTTCGTTTGAGTTTTTATACCTAGTAAAAGATGCAAATTATATTAAATTTCTCTTTTCTATTTTAAATTTTATTATTTTTTATTTTAAATTTTTAATTTAGATGCAAATATTTAAAATTTTGACATGCATTTTAAGTAGATGCTTTTATTTTATTTTTTGCTCAAGAAGTTCACAGAAGTAATGTGTACACTGTCTTATTTTACATACTACTAATTATGCATATTGCTATGTTATTATGTTATGAATCGAAAAATACAAAATTTTAATGTTATCTTGTAAGCATTTTGTGCATTACTCAAATTACTTGCTTCATGTATAATAATCTAAATATAGTTTTAAGTAATTTTTACCTTAATATTTTTAATTAAGTATTGAACTTTTTTTTTTTATCCTTCTTGAAATCAAATACATAAATAGCTTTCTATGAAAGAATAGATACCATCATTTATGTCAAGTACCATTAAAACTTAACAGAGTATACAGTAATGAATTCAAACAATTTCAGTTGTTTTTGAACTAAACTTCTCATTTTTTTTTCTTTTCGCATGTTTCTTTGTATTATCTATATAAATCACTTTAGATATTTCTTTACAAAGATTAGCATTTATAATAAATATTACAATACAGAAAAATTCTTTTCCAAAGATCAATCTCAATTGATGAGTAAAAAAAAATCTAAAAAAATATTAATTACTAAATCTTAAAAATAAACTTATTTAACTAAATAAAGAATAATATGGAAAAAATAAAAAATAACTGAAAAAATAATCCTTTAAAAATAACATAATGGAAATAAAGCTATATCTTACTATCACTAGATTAGTATAGTGGTACTCTGCTTAAACATGTTTTAACGATTAAACCTTTGCAATCAGTAATAGCTCTGTGAGACAAAAAGCACAGCCCAGTATAATCGAGCAGACAAAAAAATGATGAAACAAAGGGAAAGTATTCAGAAAAACCTCTGCCTTAAATTTAAATTCAAAGAAAACTTAAACATCAAAAATAACTAGCTATAATATCAAAAATATAATTAAAATTAAGAAACAAAACAAGAAAAAAACTCGCTTGCATTTATACTATATAAATGTCGCCATTTTATTCCTAAGCTGTACACACACACACGCACAGATATATGTATAGTGGTGGCCAAAATTGTGGAAATTTTTGGAAATTTTTATGTTTTTGAATTTGTATGCTTATTGAAAATGTCACATTTCACAAAATGAAAAGCCTTCTTCATCATTTTAAAGAGAATTTAATTCAAAAACCAAAATTCAAACATTTGCAATATAAAAAAAAAGTTAATCTGCAATAATTATCGATATAAATTAGATACTGATGATTGCAATGAGTTATAAGTACTAAGTAAGGTATCCTTTATTTTTTTATTACAGATTAACATTGCTATTTCATTGAGCTGACGATTGTTTTAAGCTCTTCCTTTAATATCATATGATGCCAGGAAGCAGTTATATAGCTTCAATTAGTTCTTTTTTTATTTGATGAGCGCCTCATTCGAACAAGAGTTTTCAAACGGTGCGAAAGGTTTTCGATAGGATTCAAGTCGCTGAAAAATAAATGAAGCAATGTAGGAAAAGACACATTTTCCCTGATGGAAGAAAGAAGTTTTGGTTCCATAAAAAAGTCAATGTATTTTCTGGCATCCAGTGTTCCATTTGATGATATGAAGGCGACCTGTACCATCTGCTGAGATGCATGACTAAATCATAACACTAAGTGGGTTCTTCACAGTTACCTGACTGCAATCAGAATGTATCTCTTATCCTATTCTACGTCTTACATATTTTCGCCCATCACTACCGAATAACGATATCGTAGTTTCAACGCTCCACTTGTGATCACTGTTCATCCGTCCAGTGTTCTTTTGGCCACTGCAGTCTTTTTCTGTGCTGCTGAAAATTGAGATAAGGCTTTTTTCATGAAATTCGGCCTCTTTGTCCAACATCTGTTTATCTTCTCCTGATTGTTCTTGAACCTACAGAAACATTAGCATTATTCGGATAATTTCTGATGGCCGTTGATGACATTCTTCTATCATGGAGACATGGTTTTCTTTATTCTACTGTAATCAACAGATGTGGTGTACCTTTTTCGGCCTTTTTCTGCTTCGTTTTTTATTGAATTTGTTTCCGATATCGTAACTAAAACTTTGGGACTCCACTGAATCACCCACCTGTCTTGCAATTTCAGGATGGGAAAGACCACTTTCTCGTAACACAATAATCTTACATCTCTTTCTAAGTGTCCAATCAACTCTTTTATTTGATGTCATTGCTTCTTGACTAAATATAAATTTTTTTTACAACAGTTCCTACATGTAATTTGATTATATAAGAAACAAATACATAACATAACAAAGCCCATAACAAAGACATAACAAAGCACAATATTGACTTGTCCGAACTGTAAAAATGATGTCAGCTTCTGCTGGCATCATGTTTACAGTTGGAACAAGTCATTTGATTGGTTCCCAGAACAAGAACAGTGATTGGTCACGAAAGTTAGACATTACAAACCACTTCAAACTGCGTTTATTTATTAGATTAAAGTACATATAACTTTTTTCATATTGAAAATATTTGAATGTTGTTTTTTGCTTTGAATGCAATATAAAATTCTCTTTAAAATGATGATTCTCTTATACGATGATTCTCTTATACGATGATTCTCTTATATAAATGATTCTCTTATACGACTTTGCATTTTGTGAAACGTAACTTTTTTATAAGAATACAAAATTAAAAAATGTAAAAATTTCCAAAAGTGTCCACAATTTTGGCCACCATTGTATGTGTGAGTGTTTATATTTTTAGCTTACGTTTTCTATTGGTTATTCCTATTTTGTAATATCATTCATCAAAAAGAATTTTTTAACATAAATACAGGTTTTTCGTTTAACATAAATACAGGTTTAGAATTTTAATTTTAAACTTAACCACCAGATAGAGACACATATTTTCAGAATAGTTTATTTTACGATTTTTGAAAATATTAAATTTTCTTAAATGTGTTGGCTTATTTACTAAAAATATAATTAATTTTAAAATGATTACTTAGTTTTGGTTTTTAAATAATTTAAATTTGGTGGGATAAGCATTTTTAATAAATATCTTCAATTTTATGCAGTCAATCTACCAATCAATAGTGTTTGGTGGTTATAAATAATGTAATATCAAACCATATTGAAGTCAAGTAGTGCACAACAAATTTTTTGAGAAGGTAAAATTATAATCGTAATTTTTAAGTAATGGTTTATAATTGTTTTGAATTAAGATTGTTATGTATAATTTGTATTTCAGTAAATGTATGACTTTTTCATTATATATCTTTTTTGCGTGTTTTAAATTAGAATAATATTTATAACTATATTGTTTTGATTATTTTAATACTTTTCTAATTTTTTTCAATTAATTCTTTAGTATTTGTAGTATTTTAGTTAAAAAAATATCTTTTTTAAATAATAATAGTTAATACGTTCAAAACTTCATACACATTGAATATTTATGTAATATATTTAGTTATCATATCATTAACTAGAACTTTTTTTTTTATTCAAGAATAACGAATACAAATCAATGCATCGAATTCAGGTGAGTAAGCGAAAGTTGGGGTTACGCGCCAAAATACGCGTAACTGTGATCTAGGCGTAAGAAAGATGGAAGAAAAAGGGGGGGAAATGGATGACAAGTAGGATCAAAAATAGATAAGGAGCAAATACGATATATTGGGGTTGCATCATCCGTGTTTACCGAAGACAATACGTTTCATGGGAATGAAAAAGATCATTAGGGTACCACGGGGTCGTTATGCTCATACTTACATGAAAAAGATAAGCCTCTGAGAGGGCATTAAATACCGGAATTCATTTAAATACAGCAACATTTTAAGAAAAACATTTGTTAAAGATCCTTCTAATATCATTTTAAGAAACCCTGTTTATTAATAACACATAAAACATTTGAGAATTTTTAAGAAAGTTTTCCAACCCCATAATTTTTTTTATCCAACTGCTTTTTTTAAAAAAAAAAAAAATTTAATCCCGAAAGGAAATATTCCAACAAACTTTCTTCATAGTTATTTCATAAGTCTTTTTACAGAATAAACTGACATAACATAAATATGACTTTTTATTTTTATTAATTAGAAAACTTCTGGTTATAATTTGTTAATTAATAAGAAAAAGAATCTATTTATAAAACATATTTAAATGATAGAATATTTTTCTGGTCAATAGAATGAAAATTTTATAAAAGTAAACTAATTTCTCTGAGACATTAATGAAACTTACTGAGCACTGGCAAACAAAACACGGATCTGGATACGGATAAAACAAGTGTCCAATTTGATCTCGAGTACAAATTGATCCGAAAGCTGCACAAGTCGGACAGCATTCTCCTTCTCCAGGCGGTTTAATTGATTCCTCTGGACAGTCAATGAGGACTGGACATTCATGCCGAATACAAAATATATGGCCGGAATCACAAGTACAAGAGTCACAAGGACGAGAAGCAGGCGAAAAACGCTCTCCGGATTTATATTTGATCCCATCTCTTTCACATTCTGTGAGATAAAGTAATAAAAATAATGCATACCATCAAAACATGTTAAGGTGATCATCACAAGAATCATCTTCATATTGTTCATACTTTTGGTACAATCATTATTAGTATCAGAATTATCATCTAATTACTAACATCATTTTTTGTAAATAATTTCATAATAATAATCAATATTACTCCCACAACCATCATTTTAGTGTCATTACAGTATAACAAATTGGAATAGACATGAATTTACTTTTTAAACTGGAAATATTGGCAGCTGATGTAGTAAGTTACAGTTTTCTAGAGAAGGATTGAAAGTCTTAGGAAATCAGTGTTAAAAAAAATCAATAAAATAAATGCTTTGAGACATTGAAAATGATTCAGTTAAGAGTAATTTTTTTTTAAAAAAAAATATTTGAAAGCGTGGTAACTTAATTTTCAAAATTAGTAACATTGCTTTACAGCAAATTTTATACAATACTTATGAGCTTTCGAAATTTTCCAAAAATATTATTAAAAACACTTCAGAAAATATATTAGTCAACAGGTAATTCATGGTATATTTACGAATATCTTTCAAGCAATCATTAAGTAAGAAATTGTACTGAACAATTATTAAGAGGAAACATAATTTATTTTTATTCATATTTTAAAATGATAACAGCATTTTTCAATATAGCCTCTAAGAAATACACACAATAACAATTTACAAATGTTTTTTCTCAGCAATTAAAATGATAAACCTCTTTAAAAGGAAAAAAATGCTTGTTTATTCATTTAAGATATTAAACATGTAGTATATTTTGGGATAAATAAGAAGTCATATATTTATTTAATTCATGTTTCGTAAGCATTCACTAAAACAGACAATAATATGCTATAAAAACTGAGACAAATCTACTCTCTTGCTGGATTACCATGGCAACACGGCAGGGCATGGACTCCTTGCTGATATTATTTGCTTTTAATTTTGGTGCAACCAGCTTATTGGACAGTTCAATTGAGTGCCATATGTGTTCCTATACCATAAATAAGTTTTTTTTTCTTTTGTTGTTGTTGCTATTTAGCAGGACAGCAATAACATATATTGTACAAGTTATCCCAGCGAAGTATAATCATAAAAAGTATTGATTTCGTAGATGAGGTGATCCATTTATATGGCAATTTCGTGTCATCGATTTTCAAATGATAAAGTATTACTTTACAAAATGCAACACAATAGTATAAAATTGGGGGATTAAATAGAAGAGCTTGTTTGGTTTGAACACTTCCTAAATCGATGACAATTTCTATTGTCGTCACCGATATCATGTATCTTAATAACGAGGGAAAAATAATCTCTAAATGTGTCCAAAAAACATTTTCTATTGACTAAAGAGTGAAAAAAAATAGACTTCACCTTATATTTGATTTAGAAGCATCTCAGATATCACAATTAATTGAATGAAAATTAAAATCGCATGATACCAAACATAACTTCAAAAACCTTTCGATCATTAGTTAATTCTGAATTTTTTCCCAATGAGTTAATTCAGCTTTCCAAATTCAGCTTAGCAAACTTTCACTTCAACTATAATGAAAGAAATATTTACAAAGAGGATAGTAAATACACACACTCACGATTATTCTTTTTATGTAGAGAAATAATTTAGTGGTGAGGTTTAAATAATTTAACAATAGGTTCCCAACTTTAAAATTATATATATATATATATATATATTGCTATTAGACACAACTTCCGCGTAATTATTTAAAATGCTTCTTA
>BMAW01039976.1:335213-351048 GCA_019974015.1 Nephila pilipes
GTATATATATATATATATATATATATATATATATATATATATATATATATATATATATAATATATATATATATATATATATATATATTTAAAGTTTTTGATGACTAAGTAATTAATTTCTTTCTGCATTTGCTTTTGTAGTCTTTAAAAAAGTTTCAACATATAATGAGGATATGTTTTATGTATTACATTTTGTTTTAGAATGCTTATTGTTTTAATTTTTGTTTTAATTAATATTTCTACTTTTAGATAGATTTTTAATTCATATTATAATATTTTAGATGTTTTGTAAAATGTAACTTGTTTCTTGCCATTAAATTGAAGTTTATTCTATGTTTACCTTTTTTTCCTTCTATGGTTGATTTTCTTAATTTTGCTAATTTTTGGTTTGGTACCATAATTTTTTATAATATAATTCACTGAAGTGTGATGATTTGATCAGAAATTTCTGGTTTAAATACACATTATTCCATTCCAAGGTATGGAACAGTTTTAATTACCTTATTTCCCTTATTCTAAATTTTTGTTTTTCTTTCACTTGGCTTTCTCTTATAAATTTTTTGGTACTTCAATAGATTTTTTTGATTTTGGATTCCTAGGATTTTAATTTTGGATTGTTTAATTATTTATAAGAAAACTTAATATGATTTGCATAAATATTATTTTGTTTTTTCAATGATTTATTCAAATGTTTAGTATTTTTTTTTATCTATTTATGGAATTGAATTTGTATTTGATTTCCTGGATTGTTCCATTTTATGGTTTGTCATATTTGTATTTTGTTCGCATATCAATATATATATTTGTATATGTAGGGAAAATAAGGAATTAAGTAAAATTTTAAAAAGTAGTCTAATTATGAATAATGGAATCTGATAAAAATAATACTTTAATTCAAAATAATTAAAGAATAATTAAAAGTTACAAAAAAAAAGTTACTGTACATGAAAAACAAAATTAAGAAAGTCGAACTAAAATTGAAAAGAAAAGAGACATTCAAAAAATTTTATGTGTGACTTATTTCATATAAACTAATGAATGAGCAAAAACATTTCAAGATTCACAAAATTGTAACTAAAATACAATAAATACCAAATTAGAATTCTATATAACTATAGAGGAATTTTTATATAATATATATAGGTTGCACCAAAGTAAATTACATAATCTTTAGATTAAACAATGAATATAACCGTATTTATTGTAGAAATGATTATAATAAGAAATGCAATAATTTACAGAGCAAATAATTACGTTAAAGTAAAATGATAGGTCACTAATCTTTTTTGACAATTCATGACAAGAAAGCTAATCCATGAAGTATAAAAGTCCAGAATAAATTAAGCTAGAAATTTCTGAAGCTGTAAGAACGAGGAGATACATGAACTTCCAAAATGCAGAGAAAAATTTAGCCATTAATACAGAGAAAAACACAATCTTAAAAGATTCCACTATTTCCCCATTATAACTCACTCATAGCTTTAAAAGTGCATTTTAAATACAAACTCTAATAGACTTATCAAACTGACGAAATTCATTTAATGTGATAAAAAATTAAAACATAATTCCAATTATAAGCAAAAATGTATCTTACATATTTTGTACTATTTATATATCTTATCTTATTTATATATATATATTGTATATATATATAAAAATAATATTTGGCAGCATATGTTGGTACTAATGCCCACCTCTATTTTTTTCAATAAAGAATGAAATTTTTAGCTATTAATACAGAGGAAGCGATAAGCCGCATATTACTCAAATGTAAAATGCAGCAAGTTATTATAAACAGTTCTACCGTATAAAATAATATTACACAAACACTAGAAATGTTGAAAAACATTAACCTCAAAAATTTCGATTTACAAATATTAAAAATCAAAACAGAGAGAGGCAAATAACATTCAATAATCTGATGCATTTTTGTTTTTTCTCTGAACCATAACTAACAAAAAATAATCAGACACTAATCTAAAACTCTTATTTATAATGCTTTGAAAAAACTTCGAAAAAAAATTGTTTTTATTTCAGAGGAATAACAGCATTTCTTTTTTTTTTTTTTTTTTTTTTTTTTTTTTTTTTATTGTAAAGGAAAAGCTTTCCTAGTTATTATTAATTCAGTGTATTCTTGTTCTATACTAAGAAAAATTTTATTCCTACTTTCAAGAAAGAACAATTCATTTTATATAGTATTAATCCATGCCTACTTAACTATATATATTTATCTTTACTGTGTTACCAATAAAATTTAAGCTTATTTTCCTAATCATAATGAGATAGTTTTGTGTTTTCATAATTAATCATTTTAAAGTTATGGAAAACGACTCCATCTTTTTTCTTTCAAGAATTGTAGATTTAAAAAAATAAAGCTTTCATCTCGGTTACCAATTCTTTAAAAACTACATATTTCACATTTTCAAAATTCTTCATGAATGTATTAAGTCGTGTTAACTGAAGAATGTTTGAACGTATACGGAAAAATATAAATGTTAAAGGGCAAACGTTTCAAAGCTAGAATATTAATGTATTTATAAGAAGACTTCTACTTATGAAAAAAAAAATAGAAATTATAGATATTTTAGTTTCTTATGATAAAATTTAAAATATATTTTATTACGTTTTATTAGAGTATAAACGTTTTCCACTCTCACATACCATCAACATATATATTAATCAGATATATCTAATAACGCAGATGAGTTACATCCAATGTATGAAATTTTTTAGAAAATTTTTAATTACAAATTTTTTAGAAAATTTTTAATTACAAATTTTTTAGAAAATTTACGGAGATTTTCTGTTACTAACAAAGGCGCCCATTGTAAGTTCGCAATTTTTAACTAAGAATTTGACGTTCCGCAACTCTAATAAGCTCCTTATTTTACTTTCTTTTGGCAATTTCAGTTTTATTAGTACAATTTTGATACAAAAGGGACATGGACAATTTATTTGATTTTATGAACGTCGCACTAGAAGCAACATAAGAGCTATTGGCGACGGACCTCGTTATTTTGAGCCTCAGTCAAGTGACAAAGATGATACCTGAGCTGGAACTAGCTCTCCTAACTTCCACACTACGCCAATGGGAGGACTTTGTACTTTGACAAATTTAACGTGCATCAGCCCCGGCTACAACTTGGATCTTTTGAGGCACCAAAGCTTGAGCACACGACTCGACGAAAAGTTCGAAACCATGACCACTAGGCTACCTTGGCCACAAAACGGACACGACATCTCCTTCTGTACTTTATCATATATGGATGAATATTTGTATCAAATGAGTCAGTCTCTGATAAAGGTTTGAGATATTGGCCAAACTTACAACTCACATATGGTTCGAAAAATTGCTACTTTAGTAAATTAAGGGGGGAAATTTAGTCTTTTTTTGCCATATGTTATGATAGAGACGTTTTACTTCGTCTGTGACGTATTTTTTGAATCTGTTATGATACATCGTGCTTAGAGATAATGGGAAGATAACCTCTTTTATTGAAGGAAGGCAATGATCATAAGTCTAACTATGAACATAGGAGGGTTTATACTCGTGTTTGTTTAAACCGAATGAGATGCATAAACACATGTTTAACTTTCAAAATTGAAATTAATTAAGTTTTTTCATAGCTAAGTTCATTTTATTTGGCAATGAGTGCCCTAATTGCCAAATAATTTTAAGCTTTAAGTCAGAATATTTTCTAATACATTGATTAAAGTGTTTACATTTTTTAAATTTAAAGTTTATATGGTGATTAATTTAATAATTTAGCTTTATGTATACTTTAATTTAATGAATTAATTTAATAGAAAACAAAGGGAAAACAATGAAATTATACGTCTTTTCAAATGCTTAATAAGTAGCAATATTTTGTAGAAGCATTATTTTAAGATAATGTTTTGATAAAAGCTTAAGCATTAATAGATTGCTCTCTTAAAACATCTTTAATATGTGCAAGTAACTTCTAATTATTTTTACTTAATACTTTTGTTAATTTGAACAAATGACTATTGGATAATGAATTTCAAGAATAATGAGCCTGCTTACTGAGGAGAAAAACTGGCAAGCTATAATTTAAACACTGATTGGAGTATATTTATTTTCCACATATGCTATTTAAATTTTTCTTTTGCTCCATTCTGAAGAACTTCTTATTGCAATGTTATGGATTTGTTTTGACAGTTATTTCCATAAAAAAGAAGTCAACATTTTTAAATTTAAAATCAATCAAGATGCTAATAATTTTTAATTTTGTAAAATAGCTTCAAATATTACACATGGGAGAACTTATAAGTAACGCAACATTCTTAAGTGAATATTTGATAAGAATTTTAAAAGTAATGCAAATATGCACGCTTAATCTCTTACTCAGAATAATTATTTCTTATTTATTAGTTTAGCTACATTGTGAAAAATATTTTTAATTTTAAGCCATTCGATTTGAGAGAAATGAATTATTTATTAAACAGAAAGAAAAAACAAGGCAGGAAAAAACCCAATTATGGTTTTATATAAAATTTTCAGACTATTACATAGTATTAAATCCCATAAGTAATAAATGTAGTTTTTAAAATTTAAATTATTTATGCAATTTTAGAATTTGAGCTATGTTATATTAATATTTTTTAAACCTTTTCTCGGATTTTATTTCATTTGTTCTACTAGCATTACACACTAAATGCTTATAATTTAAACTAAAAGTTGTATTCCGATTTTAATAAATCTGACAATCTTTCACTATCTGACATTCGTAATTATCGATATCTTTAAGGATACATTATAGACATAAACTAATATTTTGTTTTTATTATAAAATAAATCGAATACAAAATGAAATTTTAAGACGATAGATCAAAGAGAATAAAAATACTTACCGAACAAAGACATGTTTCACAAGAGTTTTCTGGGTTTGAAAAATTCGTATTATCTGTGTAAATTTCATCATGGAACTGACAGTTAATACATTCTAAGCAACAATCCCCTGGAGCTGGATGTAAACATAAGGTATTAGGACAAGTTTTCTCGTCGCAATGAACGTCTCCATTCTACAAAGATTTTTTTTTGCAAAAAATTAAACAATAAGTCATATTTATAATAAATTGATTCATAAATGATGAGCTTTATATAAATTTATTATAATTGTCTGTTGCAAACTTTACAGCACTCCAAAATCGAAATATAAATAATAGGAAACCATGTTTGATATGAAGTTATACAATTTGTTTGCGTTAGCTTTAAATTATAAACTGATTTTTCAACAATGGGGATGAATTGACACAGTCCATATATGAAACCTATCATTCATTAAAAAATGTCGGAAAATAAAAAGAAATTTGGACTTATAGATAAATAAGATCAAATAATATATCACTCAGTTTCCAATTATTCCAAATTCACTTTTATTCACAGAATAGTTCATTGCTTCTCACATTTAATTGCATATTTTAGGGCTAAAACTAAGCTTAATATGTTAATTGGTCAGTAAATATTACGTAATGTAAAAATCAAATTAAACCGTAAAACATGCATAAATTTATTAGAATATTACCAGACAAGTACACTCTTTGCAAATATCAGTAGCATGAGGAAAGATAGCATCCAACTCATGTTGCTCTCCATTATATTCACAGAAGTCTGGACAATATGGACAGCAATGTTCTTTGTCTGTTATGGCATTGACACAGTCCAACAGTTCACAAGGCTTTTTATCACAATATACAGAACCTTTCTGAAAAATTAGAACACAATATATTGTTATACTTATAAAGCAATAATTTTCAAAAGGATATTTTTAATAATTCTTTTACAATAATCTGATAAAGTTTCCAAGGTGCTGTACAAAGAATATTAGTTCTTTTATAATGATTTCTAATCCATTTATTACTTCAGAGCAAAACCAAAATTATATATCTGTTTTAGTCAAGACTGTATAAATGTTTGGCAAATCCCAAGGCTTTCAGATATTTCAGGTTATTTATAATTAAATTGTGCAAGAGAATATATTTTTAATAAAATAGCTCACAGGGAACTAATCAGCTACAGGATCATATTACTTTTAAGGATGTTAGTTGGATTCTAGTCTTAATTTGAATGAGTAATACACACAGTCTAGGATCTAGTCTAAAGGAAAGATCATAATGAGCTGTGTTAAAATTTGGATAAAATCTTCTTGTAGATTCATAAAATCAAAATTTCTTTGGCGTATAATAATGTTGTACAATGTCATATGTGTTTTTCATTAATTATTTATATTAATTCTACTGCTTGTCAAACAACTTTACAATTATTAAACTCCGTTAACAAAACAAAATAAGTAGAACATTTTATTGTAGTATATTTCATAGCAATGGTACTTGTAGGGAGAGGGTACATGAAGAGAGAGACCACATTCCGTCCTACTCCCAACAGTTATTAAATTACTTTTCCGATGTTTCTCTTCATAACTGAACAAGTAAAAATTTGATCCTCCCTCCCGAAAAAAGATTCTTAAAACACAAAACTGTTCTGTATAATATTATTATAACATTTTATGGAACAGTGTATTTTTTATAAGAAAAGATAAAAATTTACTCAAAGGTATAATACCATGCAAGCACATTCGGAACAAGGATCTACCGGATCATCAAATTCTGCTCCAAAGTTGTAGACTTTACCTTCGTACAAACAACCTAAAAATATAAGCATAAGAAAATATGATTTTAAAAATGTTATTTCTCATGCAGTTTATTTGCTTTATTATTTGTAGGCTGCCATTAACGCTTCAGGGTGGCTTTTTCTTCAGGAATCATTTGATACAGAAGAATACAGACTATTTATAACAAATTTTAAATACAAAAATATTTATAAAACTTGATTTTGTACGAAAATGAATGATTAGAAGCGCAAATAATAGTTAAATATCATTAATATCTTAACTTGCTGTAATACGATACGCTATCTTCAATGTTGCGTATCGATTTGGAAAAGTATCCTGCATGATACAGCGTACTATTATCAATTGCATCTAATCAAGTTCAAGTTCGAAACGATATCTTGATCAAAGCAAGATTCATTTCCTCAAAAAGAATCCATGACAATAAAAAGACTATCCAAGATAAAAAAAAAAAAAAAAAGGTCCAAGACAAGAAAAGTACTTTTCTAGACATTTAATCAGAAAAATCTCATTAGAATTCATTTATCTAAAAGACTCTCAATCGCCAACAAAAGCTAAGAGCTTGTAGTTTAGGTCATTCGCTCATTTGAACTGTAAATTTGTATTTCTTTCAGTATTCATGAGACTTAGCGCATGACGCGCCAGACATTACAAGGTGAACGATAATATATGTGTCAATGCATACTATTCCTAAAAATGAATCATTAATGAAAAGGAATTAAAAAGAAACGTTAAATACTGCAGTTTTCCCTTTCAAAATAATTAGAGCATACGTTGATAAACAAAACAAAAGTAATAATTTGGCAAATCAAACATTTTTTTATAACACAAAATTTTTTATCTCAAATCTCAATACTCGGAGAAATAAAAAAAAAAGTTAGGACCAGATGTTTTAAAGAAACATTAAAATTTATAAATGGAATATTTTTACTCTTTTAGCAAACTTATTTAAAAATCTTACTTTTTATGTATTAAAATGTATATTAGAATCTTCTCGAAGTCTAAGTTATAATCAAAATACTTAATTTTTAAGCGCTGAAAAACTGGAGATAATAAAGCAAAGAATCCTTTAGAACCAGTTAAATAAAATTATATATATTCTCACCCAAATCACACACTGGACAGCAGTCCTCAACAACTGGATTTGAACAATAAGCAACGGCACATACTTTTTGTTTGCATTCCACATTTCCATTCATGCAAGTACAAATTTGGCAAGGTTGATTTGGGTCATTAAATGTTTCTCCATTGTAAAATATTTTTCTATCATAAAAGCAGCCTATAGAGGGAAACGACTATTTAGTGAACATACGTAAAAGTTTTACTTAGAGACTAATATTTGTAATTAAGATATCATTTCATACCAGAATCACATGCTGGACAGCAATTTTTCACAACAGGATGGGAACAGGATACAGAAGTGCAAGGCTTAGGATTGCATTGCACATTTCCGGCTAAACATGTGCATATATCACAGGGACGATTGGGAAAATCTATTCTCGAACCACTTTCATAAAACTGATCCTCAAATATGCATCCTAATTTGAAAAAAAAAATACTAAATATGAAGTAATCAATGAAAAAATATGAAAAAAAAAAAATTAAATATGAAGCAAGCAATTATTTATTTCAATAAACCAAGCAATGAAAAAATAATAACTGAGAAAAATATGCTATGTACGAGTCAAAGAAATTATCATAAAAAAATTTTGTAAAACGATGATTGTACTTTATATTGTAGTATTCAACCTAGTTGTACAAATTTAAGATAATAGAAACTATTACCGACAGATGACATGGCAAGCGCTGACGTAACTGTTTTGATAAATGTGAAATGTTGGCCGTTAGAATAATGATCGACCTTGTACTGAAAGAGTGCAGTCGTCGAAGAAATAAAGCGATGATTAAAAAAATCTTCAGAATGTGAATTATTGAAACTGTTATAAACTTCTAATATACTATACTTTGTCGTTAATAAAGTAATTTACACTCACTTTTATACTCTCATTTATCCATTATTGATAAAAATGTTGAATTTAGTTTTTCAAAATAATAATTAGTTTTGTAATGCACCAAGATTACTTCCTTTATGCATTTAATTCATCCTTATTCAATCAACTAATTGCAAAAATAAATAGTCACTAATTAATAAATTCAAACACTGTAGGAACTCAGTTTGGTTTTATTCGAATCGTAGAATAGCCCTAACAGAAATTGCTTAGTATCACATTTGAGGATTTTGGTCTCTATACACGTCCGAATCTAAAGATCAATATTACAAAAATTTACTTATCCTTTTACTAATACTTATAGCTTTATTAATACTTCAATAATGATATTATAAAGTGAGTTCGATCCTCATTGTCCGTATACAGACACTCACTTCTCACTAATTTCGAATCCTATATCTTTACTCTTATAGCGCAGGCACAAGTCTTAACTTCGTTGTAAACTTTCTACCACAGCTCTCAACTCCCAATCTCCCTTCTATCAATCTCCCATCTATCTACTCTCTCTCTCTCTCTATCTCTATCTCTTATCCACTACACTTTAGTTTATACAGTATTGTTGATTTACCTAAGTTACAAGTTGAGGCTCTATAATCAAACAATATCATAGAAATTCCCATTAGGACAATTGAAGAGAAATAAGTTTGCGAACCTTCAGTTTTAAAAATATCTTAAAGTTTTTCTGAATAATGAATGAATTATATTGAGACAAGCCATAAAAAATATGTACCTGAACTACACGTTGGACAACAGTCAACGATAACCGGATTGGAGCAATTTGTTTCGGCGCATTGCCTTTGTGTACATTGCACACTTCCATCTTCACAAGTACAAAGTTCACAAGGATCTTCTGACATAATAATCTCTTCACCCGGCTTGTAAGTCTTTTCATTGAAAAAGCATCCTGGAATTGAACAAAATAAAAATTTCAAATAACAGTTAACGTAATAAATATAAAACAATTTACTGAAGAGCTTTTCGGGTCAATTAAGAATGCATAATAGAGTTTATTTTACAATCAAAGTTAATGAATTCTATATTAATTATTGAAAAATTACTTAGGCAATTCTAATGTTTAAGGATTTACTTATAGATTAGAGCATTGTTTTCGCGTTTCGGAATATGAAAATTAAATGCATATTAGATGTGAGTTAAATTTATAAAATTGAATAAGACAGTTAAATTATGAATGATCAATTCGTGAATTATGGAAAAGACAAAATAAACCACAATACATATTTTTACAACAAAAGTATTTTAGGTTCCTCCTGAACAAATTTCATCTTAATGATTAATCTTCGAACACTGCACTAAGATTTGAAAGAACACGGTTTCAAATGTATCTTTATTATTACAGCTCGAAACTTAGATTCAGTACATTTAGTCTTAAATACAGTCATTCTTCAGAATGTTGAATATAATATTTTTTTAAAAAATTCCATTACAATATATATGAAATTATCGCTTAAAATATGCTCTTACCCAACTCACATGTAGGACAACAATCCTTGACTACTGGATTTAAACAATGAACAGTAGCGCATGGCTTAGGCTTGCATTCTACATTTCCATTATAACAAATGCAAAGTTCACATTTATCCCCACTGTCCGGAGTAACACTTTGTCCATTAAGAATGCGCTCATTGTTGAAGACACAATCTGTTTTAGTAAATATTTTGGAAAGAGGAAAATGATATAATTATATATTAACTCTAAAAAATACAGCTTTAAAAATTCTTTTAAAAAGTAAGTTTTGAGATATCACATAACAATTTAAAACAGGTTTAGAGAATTCCTCCAATATTTCATAAAACGTTTGTAGATTTATATTATTTTATATAACAATGAAGTAAAGTATTACGAGTCTGATTCGTGATGAAGATTTTGGCCCAAACATAAATAGCACGAATCAGACTCGTGGAATGAAAATTGGGCCAAACTTAAATATCACGAGTCAGACTCTTTAAAATACAGAAAGGTGTTAATTTTAGAGTTGGGTATAAGTTTTTTCCTATTACATATTAATTCAAGGTGAGCCTTTCTTATAATTAAATTTTTATGTTGAGTATTTTATTATTAGAAGCAAATATCCTAAGTCAATAATTGTAATAACATTTTACAATATGCTATTTATTTTAGACGTAGTATTATAACAGTCCTTAAGACCACCGCCCACTTGAAGACGCTAAGAATAATGTAATTTCTATTAACGATTTTTTTTTTAATTTATGAAATATATTTTTGTGAAACTGTTATTTGACATCGAATATTAAATGTAATAAATTTATAATACATATAAAAGGAAAAATAATTTTATTTTATAAATATTTCATAAAATTTCGATATAATTTTCATATTATTTATAATTCATTTTCGTAAAAGGAAAAAGAATTAAATTAGTGTTTATGTCCGCGTAAAACAAATGATTATATCACAGGTATTTACATTTCAGCTCATATTGCAACTGTTTTAGAGCGTCAATCTGTTCTGTTTACCACGTTTCGTCATCAACTTCTTGGGCCCGGATTTTGTCGAACTGAATGGCACGGGAAAGTGCTAAATAATTATGGTCCAATTAGGATACATAATGTACATTTTTTTCAATCCAATTGTCAAATAAGTGAAAAGGAATTGACATGAAAAACTTTGCTTGTTCTTACTGAATAACGAAGCTACCTACATCAAAATAAAATGAATAAAGTAATAAGGAATACTTTTATAGTTTTATTTTGATAATATCATATTTTCATGGCCCTCTCGTATTATTGAATGATAAATTAGAGAAAGAACTACTCATTTACCAGGTTACAATATACTTTTTAAAAATTAAACTTTTTCACTTAAAAATTGTCACTCAATTACATAAAATTTGAACTAATGGATTAAAATAAGCATATAGGAACAAGAGTGATGAAAAAATTCAAATTGAAACACTAAAAAAGCAAAAAAAAGTTGAGAGGATTTCATGCATTTATCGTGCAGTTGAGTTATTTCATGATAAATTTGTTCTCTAGAATTTTCTAACAGGTTTCTTATTTTAAGCGTTCAGATTCATGACTTCAATAATGTCCCATCTTTAAACTTCTGATGAATGAATGTACTTTAATCTCACATTCAGTTATCTAATAACAAAAGTTTAAAATATGGACAATCGGTCTCCATTTTGAAAAGCATCAAACAGTTTCATTCCATACATATGCAAAATATTAATTTACGTTTAACCAGAAGATAAAAAATATGATACATCTTAGTTGTAGATCCTTACTTGAAAAAACTATCTGTAATTTAAATAATTATTAGAACATAGAGCGTTACTAGTGGTTATCAAATCAACATTGGCTTTTGTATATTTAAATTTTCTTATTCCCCTATTTCAATATAAATATTTGAATCCAGACTTGTAAATGTGGTAATATTTCCCATATGTGTAAATTAAAATTAAATTAAATAATATACAGTTGGTTTTTTGTGAAATCAAATGTACACTAGATGAAAATCTGTAACAACTCATTACATATGTTTACTTCAATATGAAATTATCCAAAATAATATACGTGAATTATAACTTATTTCTATAACAAAATATAGGGAAATGAATGAACAGCAAACCGTTCAAAACAAATGGCTTGAAATACATTAAAATGTAAAACGGACCATCATGGGAAAAATTATATTTTTAAAAAACATAAACATTTTAAATCCGTGTACTTGTAATATGAAAATTTCAAAATCAATGGAAATATCACAAACATAAAATAAATCAGAAAAATCTGTCCAGTTTTTATACCAGATTGTTATTTTTATAAAATAATTTCATAAAGATAAAAATATGATAATACTCAACGATAAATATTTTAATTTCCTAATCCTTTTTTTAAGAAAAATCACATGTTTTCTTAAAATACTACTTCAATTCTCGTTTTGTTTACATAAACATTCGATTCATCCAATAACTAATCTCTATCATAAATAGGCTTTTATAAGCATTCACGGTATGTTGCGACTGAAAGATACTTAAATGTAAAATTTACAGAGAAATAGAATAGCAGAAAATCTTTCAGATGGTTATACAGCGAGGTAAAGAATCATAAAGATTATTTACAAACCTTTGCATATCGGACAGCAGCCGTCGGCAGATGGATGTCTACAATTTACAATTGGACATTGTTTCTGCGTGCAAGTTATGTTTCCATTTTGACAAACACACTCTTGACAAGAGTTATTTGGATCTGGAAATACATGCCATTCTTTGTAAATAGACCCTTGGAATAGGCACCCTTCAGTACAAACTGAACAACAGTTGGTCTGAATAGGATGTGAACATCGAACGGCAGGACAATGTTGTTCAAAGCAGGTGACCATTCCATTCTGCAAGAAAAGTATAATGAAAAATTACATACAATTTCTAAAGCCGAATAAAGAACAAGATTATTATTTCGGTAAGTAAAATTATATAAGGCAAACCTAATTTTAAAAAAAATTCGTATACGGGTTTAATAAGATTTAAGATTAGAGAAATATTTTCTTAAAAAAAAGGAGGAAAAAATCAGAGCAAAATACTAAGGCATATATTTAACAACTAGTTATAAGAAAACGGAAGGAACTATATTTTACCTGACAGCTACAAACTTCACATGGATTATCTGGGTGTGTAAACACTGTTCCCGTTTCATACATTTCATCATAGAAATTGCAGTCTGTAAAAATTGGAAACATAAAGAAATAAAAAAAAAGTCTCTTGTAATTATTATAAATATATTTAAAAAAACTATGTACTTTTATACCACAATGTCCTAAAATACATGTATACTTTCCAAAAAGGAAAAATAGCTATTTTATTTCAGGCATAATAAGAAAAAGGTTTTGTTCATAATAATAAAACGATAAATAAACTTCCTGAAAATGTGTGAGCTTTCTTTGTGATATCAAAAAAATAAATATCTACGCTATTTTGAAAAATAATCTAACTATAGAACAAAAATGTCATCCTTCAATTCTTGGTTTCAGTTTTATTGTTACTCGGTTTTTAATCAAATGTTTTAAATTTACAAGCTTCGTTGGACAATATTAAAAGACTTTTTTATGTATTCAATATTTTATAATTCCCCTTTATTATATTTGTAGCTTGATGATATTTGCACTCTTTTTACACTTTTAGTAAACTCTTTTAACACTACACAGTAAGAAATGTAATTAGAACATACTTAAATTTTTTTTAGTATTGCCCAACTTTTATGCATAACCACAATTTGAATCACATGCCATCGTTTTATGTCAAGTAAAAATACTATTTATGGGGGGTTTGTAAGAACTTTCAGATTAAAACAAAAAAAAAAGTTGTATTTATTAAAAAGCATTAACACCTGAGCTTAATCCATTACAACCCGTATTCATGATATCAACGCAGCCACCATCTGAGCAGCTTTGCTTTTGGCAAACAACTTCAGGATAGTGACAAAAGCATTCATTACAATCATCTTCAGGATCTCGAAAGCTTTCTCCATCTCTGTACAAATTTCCTTTATAATCACAGTCTAGAAAGATAAAAAAAAATCATTTTTTGAAAACAAAATAAAACAAATAAGTACAATTAAAATTTCAAAATAAATAAATGTTAAAAATGATAATGTTAAAAAAAATCATTAAAAATAAAAATGGAATAGTCATACTTTTAAGAAAACCTTAAAAAGTAAAAATGAAATAGACAGAAATAATTTAAAAAGTCATTAAAAAACAGAAATTTAATGAAGATAAATGATAGAAAATATTTTTCTAGAAAAAGACGAATATGTACATGAATATAGACAACAGGATTCTCAAGGGGAATAAGCAAATTTCACACAGATAAAATAGTATAGGAAATAAATTAATTATTTTTTTTTAAAAAAAAAATATGTTTTCTAAATGAAATCATAAGAAATAGGAATGTTATATATCATTATTATATGAACAAAGCAGTTTGCAATGCAAGGAAATAAAAAACTCACAATAAATTAAATTAATTAAAATAATTTCAATCTAAGTTATGAAATGGCCAAATAAAAATTAGAAAACTCCCAACCTTTTTTTAGCCTGATTTACTTTATTATTTTCATAATGTACATCTCTATAGAGTGATTGTGGTTGTTTATTAACGTCACCCTGAGAAACAATGCGAGAGTTATTGGAGACAGACCTCGTAATTTTGAGCCTCGGCCAAGTGAAGAGGAGGCACCTGATCCGGAACCTCTTCTTTAAACTTCCATACTACTCCAACGGGAGGACGTGGAACCTCGGCCGTTTTTAATGTGTATCATCCCCCCTACATCAGTGGCATCAGAACTCGAACCCTCGACTCGAAGAAAACAACGCCTGTCACGTAAACGGGACCATGACTACTAAGCTACCGCAGCCACACATTTTCATAGAAGTGTAGCGCTTATTGAAGAATGAATTATTTGACTTTTGCAGGTAATTTTGATATGATTATAATTTTTGAAAATATCAACGTATCATCAGAGGAACTCTTTCATATCTTTAAATATGCATTTCTCTTCAACAATGACATTGGCTTGGAGATAAATAGGTAGCTTGAAATTTGTGATGTAAACTATGTACTTTAATAATGTGATATTTACATCTGCCTCAGAGGCATTTATTTTTTAAATTTTTAAGATTAGTGTAATGTTTCGGGATACAAATAGTTTTCTGAGAAATATTTCTTCTTTTGTAATAAATAATCATTTTGTTCTAAGCAACTAGTAAATATTAATTGTTTCTATATACATACATATAAAGTCAAAATCTAAAATTTTGTTTTCTAGCTATTGTAAAAACAAGCAAAGCAAAAGATTAACTCAAATAAACGGTATTAAAATTACTTGAAATAGGATGTTAAAAACTGAACCTAAATTTCGACAAGGGTATATTTTTTCCGCAGGATATAGAAGTTGTATCTAAGAAATTAGCAATTTCTCCTACTTTAAAGCACACGAATCTAAAATCATCAAAACTTTCAACTTTGTTAAATAACGTTGAAGTCATTTAGATTATATTACATTCATAATCAATACTTGAAAGAGTATGTTTAAAACCATGTAATTTTAAGATTAATTTTTAGAGTTCGGTGAAAGACAGAAGCGAAAAAAAAAAATGCAAATTGATACTACAAATAAGAACGAATTGAATTATCCAACGT
>BMAW01039976.1:351148-399927 GCA_019974015.1 Nephila pilipes
TTTTTTTTATTCAATACTTTTCTTTTTCTGTATTTTTCAACATTTCATAATGAAAAATGCCCATAAGTAGTAATAAATTTAAATAAAAATTAAGATTGACAAAAAGACTTCAGGTAAAAAAAAATGCGGTTAATAAGAAACTTGCAATTTTTTTTTTTTTTTATTTCAGTAACGTCACACCAGAAGCAACACGT
This sequence comes from Nephila pilipes, assembly GCA_019974015.1. Classification (NCBI taxonomy): domain Eukaryota; kingdom Metazoa; phylum Arthropoda; class Arachnida; order Araneae; family Nephilidae; genus Nephila; species Nephila pilipes. Next base: position 351,343 of record BMAW01039976.1, read on the forward strand.
GAGCTTCAGGCGCAGGACTTCGTAATTTTGAACCACGGTTAAGTGATGAGGACGACACCTGAGCCGACACCCCCTCTCCTAACTTCTACACCACGCCAACGGGAGAATCTTGGGCCTCCACAGATTTAACAAGCATCAGCCACGGCTACACCACCGGTCTATAGCGGCATCAAGACTCGAACCCGCGACTCGACGAAAACCACCGGTAGCGAGTCCGCTACCATGACCACCAAGCTACCGCGGCCACAAGAAACTTTTGAAGAAATGAAGGAAAGGTAAAAATCTGAGTATATAAATCCTTTCTATTAACTCTATCTTGAGAGAGATGGAAAATTTATTTTCATTAACTTCAAATATGACTTTTTATGAGTCTTTAACTTAATAATGAGACTTTTAATAATAATAAAATAAAAGCTTTTAATGAAACGTTTTTTAATACGATGCTGTATTACATATATCAATGGCGTAGTGTTGTATAAAAAAGAGCTTTCCAGTGAAACAACTCAAGGTAATTACCTCGACACGCAGGGCAGCATTCTCCTTCTTGATAAATCGGATTTTTGCACTTTACTGGACTACAAGGAATATGTTGGCATGATACTGCCCCTCTTTCACATTGGCAAGTACGACATGAATTTAAAGGATCATCAAAAGTGATATGATTAATGTAGTTCTTCTCACCATATGAACAACCTATAAAAAGCAAAAGAAAATAAAAATACTCAAAACAATAACAGCATTTTTTATTACAAAAATTCGCTTGATCAACAAGAAATCAGTTGAATGGTTTTAATAGCACTGAGTTCTCATGCTATATTATGTGCCAAATACAGTATATGTCAAACAAAATAAATTTCTTCATCATAAGATTTTTAAAACTTTTATCTTTACTAACTAAAATAATTGAATTACATAAAAAATACTGTTGTGAAAATTGAATGTTGTTCATTGGAATATTGTCAAAAGTATATAAATGTAAGATAAATTAAGTTCGATTTTTCGAAAAATCTATTTTAAAATTTATCTTCGATTCTGAAATTTAAAAGTGACAAAGTTTTTTAAAATTGAAATGCATCTCCTATCTTCTAAAATTTAAAGCTACTTTACACAGGTTTTTAAGAAATTATTAGTAACATATAAATAGTTACCATTAAAATTTTATTATAAAATGTTAATATAGAACGGTAAATTATATCTTTTACGTGGATAACTTTGATGTTCACGATTTCCTTATTACAAATTTGTGTATTTCAAAAAAACGTCAGATTACTGGGTAAGCCCATATAAAAGCGGAAGGAAATTCTGAAGCTAAAACAATATCCATAAATTTCTCAAATATGACATTCGTCTCATTTTCCATGACAATTATAAAAGATGGTATTAATTGTGGAACATACATTATTTCTATGTGTAAAAATAGCTTTTTTGCTAAAAAGCTAACGTAATTAAATGATACTTACCATCACACGATTCACAACAATGTCCTAATTGTGGGTTTGGGCATTCTGTATTTAAACAAAGTACTGGATGGCAGCTTGACATCCCATCTACACATACACACTCACTACAAGGATTATTTGGATCAAGAAAATTTTCCCAAGCGTCGTATGTTTTCCCATCTTGATGACATTTAACGTCTGGAGAACATATAGGGCAACAAAGTCCTTTCAAGGATTCAGGATGCATACACGGTAATGGGTCACAAAGAATCGTCTCACAGGATACAGTTCCATTCTAAATGAGTCGCAAAAGATACATAAGCAATATTTACTCTAATTTAGCTAGTATATTTACGAGAGAGTAGTACCACTACTCTTTTATATTTAAATAAAAGTGGTTCTCATAATTTCATAAAGTATGCTGTAAATAATTTATATTATATGATCTTCCGCGAGAAACTTAATACATTGAATTTTGATATATCATTCATTTGAAGCATATTTGTTCATACAGCAAATTGTAAACTATATAAAAAGAAAACAAAGGAACAACATATCATGAAATTAATATAAATTTTTGTATCCACATACAAAATCAAATTTTCTTTTAAATTTAAATTAGCATTTCTAAAAGGAATAAGAAACCAAAATATATAATTTCAATAATCTCTTTAGAGCCTTTAAAGTTTTGAATTCTGCTTATTCAAACAGTGAATATTATTTCAGCATATACCTTAAATTATAGGTTATAAATATTTTTAAATGACAAATCATGACTATACCTCACACTTGCATATCTGGCATGGGTCATCTTCATGTGTAAACTCTTGTCCATTTCTATACAATCTATGAGTAAATTCACAATGATCACATTCGGGACAACACACTCCAAATGGTGCTGCTGGGTGTTGACAGCGTACTTGAGGACAATCAACAGGCTGACATTGTACAACTGAATCCTTTAAGAATAATCAAAAATATAATAAACAGTTTGAATTAAATATATATGCAATTAAATTATAAAGTAACTGAATTTCGTATACCAAGAAATTTTAATACGAGTGCTATTTTCTAAGTATAACCAATAAATAACTATAATTTATCTAAAATCTCAAAATGTGAATAAGGAGTTATAGCTTCCAAATCAAAGTTCATTTTCATTTTAAGAAAAAGAGAGATTAGGATTATATATGGTTAACAAATTAAAAATTACACTTCGTTTGATACAATCGTAAATGAAGCAAATATTTTAATAATCTTAGCTTAAAAATGCTTATAACTGTAAATGACATAAATTGTTGCCACTGGCTACAGCATAAAAATTTGATTTTGAAGAAAAATAATTCTGTGAAGAACATGAAATGCTTTTCCGTACAACTTTTATAAGGAAATTTATCTTTCTTTAATTGATAACAAGTAAACTCCAAAGTGGCCATTTGAAGATATCAAAAAAATTATCTATGTTTATTGTTTAAAAATGTGTATTAAGAATTACTAAAGAACATAGTCCTCAACTCTCTCTTTCTCACAACCTTTATTTAAAGAGTACATTTGAGTATTCGTCTATGAGCCGGCTTCTACAAACAAATCACTATTTATTGATTTAAAATCACCAAAATAACTGTTATTCTTTAAAACTAATTGATATTGTTCATACTACTGAGAAATTAAACTATTTGCCAACATTACAAAAATTCTATATAGATTTTATTACTTAACCTTGCAAGTACAAATTTTGCATTGGTCGTTTGGAGATAACCAAACTTCTCCTTCTTGACGAATTTTCTGCTTGTTGTTTTCATCAATGCAATACTCCACGCACTCTTCACAACACTTCTTTTCCCCTTTTTGAGGGTTCGCACAATTTAGTTTTGGACACTGTTGCTGAAAACATTTAACATTTCCATTCTGAAAAAAACGGAAATCGTTGCTTTGAAAAACCATACTTATGACAAGACAATAAGTAAAGTAATGCATTTAAATAAAAATATGTAAACGATTGAATTAAAAATCCTTTTAAGATGAAATAGCTTTTATTTATTATATTCTTTGTTTCTCTGACAGAAGTTTACATATTCACTAGTGAAATACAGATAAATACAAAAATGAAATATTATTTTTAATCCAATAAAATTTCGTATAAAATACACTCTCAATCATTATTTAAAATGTTTGTCTAATCACAATAAGATATACTCACAGTGCATTCACACTGCAAACAAGATTCATCAGGATTCGGAGTAAAGCGTTCTCTGTTTCTGTAAACACTATTTTCATATTCACAACCTAAAAAAATACATATATAAATTTGTTTAAGTAAAATTTTTAATATTTTATCTAAGGTAGTTTGCAAAACATTTTTAAGATTATGGCAACTTACCTAAAGTTAAATTAGGTAAAATGTGCTGTCAAACTTTACAAAATATTTAAAATAGAGTGAATATCGCGTTGGTTGAAATATTACTTAAGCCTTGTAGTAAAATATTTGGAATAGTTTCGAAGGTGTAAATAAATATTTATTACAAAACTAAGAAAGTTGAATAGAAAATGTAAATTTCTAGTTAATTGAGATCAATGAAAATAGTAATTTTAACTTAAAATAAATTTAAAACTTCCTAAAAATTTTAACTACATTTTATAATTCATTTGAGAGCAAATAAAAAATAAAGTATTTATCATGAAAAAAAATTAAATTTTGTTGCACCTCACAACATAAATTTTAAGAAATAAAGGAAGAATATTTTCATAAATTGATTTTTTACTGTGTAATGTTCGTATCGAAGGTACTTTCTATTCTACAGATGGTAGTATTGCTTAATTTTTACATTATTTATGGAGGCTTATCTTTTGTGATGTCATAATTTTGAAAGTTTTAAATTTATTTTCAGTTTTTGCATAAATAATGCATAAAATTGCCTTTTAGAATTGCTTACCGTCACATACTGGGCAACACTGTCCAGGAAGTTTGACAGGATTTGTGCATTGAGGATTACATTGATCATTTCGTCTTTCGCAGTAAACAGCTCCTTTCTAGAGAACGAAATAAAGTTAATGCAAGTTAGACTATGATAAGACAAATTTATTAGGAGATATTTTTTCTCATTTGAAGAATACTGAAACGCATATTTTTATACAATTACATCATTAAATATATTTATATCAAAACTTAAAATACTTTTACCTAAATTGGGCTTGTGAAATATTCTTTTAACAACATACGTTTCCATTTTGGCTAAAATATTTTGGACTTAACTTTAAATCAAATCACCGATCTATTTCAAATTATTACTAACAACGTATATGTAAGCACATTTTTTAGTTAAATATTTAAGAAGTAACTGAAAATAAATTATGCTTTTCAATGACTTTAAGAATCCAAATATTTACTTTGTATTTTGTACAATAAGGATTATGATAGAATATATATTTTTTTCTCTTTCTTAACCCGTTTTTTTTTCTTTCGCTAAATAAAATTAAGAAATAAAAGTTATTTTGTTAACTATTAGCTCTGTTCATTCACTTTCATTTGTTTTATAACCCTATACGTGTGTACCGCCCTCTCTCAATCGATTTCTTTCTTTTTTTCTTCAAAATTCTCAAAATGACAACATCAAAAAAGCTTTATTACAATTTTTTTAAGTCTCTCCCCCCCTACCCTTTTAAATTATTTGTACGTGCAAGTATATATAAATATTAAAAATAAAATTTATCGTATTACACTACTTAATTTCAATACTTGCCTTCATTTTCTTCAGAATTATGTAAATAGCTTGAGTTTTCTTAATCTATAATAGGACACCATCTGGATGTTAAATTCACCCAAACCTGCAAATTTAACAAAAAAAGATAAATATTTTCCTTTACAAACTAGCATAAATAGAATAAAGTACCACTCTATTTATTACATCCAGATAGCAATGATATAGGGTAAGAAATAACTTCTTGCTATTCACATAATCTGTAAATATTATCATTGCGGAGAGCAAGATTTTTTTTTAAGAATACAATGAGAGTTTAGACACGCAAAGAGTTTTTGTTTAATACAATCTAGTTCAGAATTAATTACACGGGTTATTTTTTTAATATAGCTGTTGAATTTTTTTTCACAATAAAATAAAGAATTATTTGTTTTTATAATATCAAATGATATACATTTTCCATGTCAATGAAAATTTAACTTAAAAATAAACTTATTGCACTACGCAACACATGAAATACATTCAGCATTTAATTCCCATAGTTAAACAAAAAAACCCTCCTTTAACTCATTCGGTTGAAACAAACTTTTATTAAAATGTTTTGTACAATTAAAGATTACAAAGTATGTTTAGAAAACATTTCTAGTCTTAAAAAATCTAGAAGACTAGAATCTAGAATCTCTATTTTAAAGATGAATTGCTGAAGATATTTATACATTACTTCCTTCGTTTTAATATTTTAATTAATTAATAAATTAATATTTTATATTATATTTCAAGTAAGAAAAATTTTTCAAAAATCTTAGACTTCTCCCATAGCTGTTGATTTCAAATATTAAATAGAACAGCTTTGATGTTGTTGTTTGGTTGGTTTTATAAACGTCACACTAGAAGCAACAGGAGGGCTATTGGCGACGGACCTCGTAATTCTGAACCTCGGTCAAGTGACGAGGACAACATCTGAGTGGCACCCCCTTCTCCTAACTTCCACACCATACCAAAGGAAGGAGTCTGAGCCCAGATAGATTTAACGTGCATCAGCCCCGGTTAAAAAAAAGGGTCTTCAGAGGCATCAAGGCTCGCACCTACGATTCGACGGAAACCGCCGGCCACGAGCCCGCTGCCATAACCACTAGGCTACCGCGGCCACAGAACAGCTTTGATAGACTTGTGCCTTCGCTGGTATGAGTAAAGAGATATAGGATTTGAAGTTAAAGAGAAGTAAGGATCTGTGTAGGATTAGCGAGTCAGTTCTAACTTACAAGTAGTATTACTGACTCGAACCCAGTTAGCAACTGAAAGATAAATAAATATTTATGGTATTAATCTTTAGATTTGGACGTGTGTAGGGACCAAAACCATAGACATTATACGAAGTAATTTCTGTTTGAGTTATTCTTAGATTCATGTAAAACCAAAATAGCAACAAAACAGCTATCATAGCTGCATCTGATTTATCGGTTTTGTTTCTGAGCAGTTCACTTTTGCCAAAAACCTTCTCGATTTACTACACTTACATTATATCCAAGTCATGCATAAAAATAGCAAAATCTTCATATGATGAAGATTTCATTCATTCTTAGTTACCCACAGAATTTTGAACTTATTAAGTTGCGACAATTTATTTTTGTCATAGACTTATTGAATAAGGATAGATCAAATTCGTTAAGGAAATACCCCTGGGGGTTGATAAGTTAAATAAGTTAAAAGCTATAACAGCATTAATGCAACTGGTATTGTTTTAAAATTAATTAAATATGTTATATAAAAACTCAGAATTGACAAAAATAAATCTAAAAAGTATATAAATTTAATTATAATGCGTTACATAAATTATTATCAAAAATTCTCCCTTTCGGCTTACATGTATTTTAAACTACATTAAATAATTAAGTAACACGGTTCGCATTTAACTTAAATTAATATCCAGATCCCTTACATGGTTCAGAGATCTATAATGAAAAAATTAAAAAAGAATTTAATAAACAGGCATGCAATGTTTCACTTATACTTTCTTTTAAAAGTTATGAACTATCCAAATAACACTTTACAAAGTGCAAAAAAATTATAAATGAAGATAAATTGAAAAGTATTTTTATTAATCAATAAGGTGAAAGAAAATTATATACTGGGAAATAACGTTTCGTTGATTCCTAAACCAATATATCGCAGCATTATATCAGCTTAATTTTTTAAAAAGCTTATGATAAATGATCAAAAATTCAAGTGAAAAATAAACAATATATATATTCGTCCTTTTGATGCAGATCATATTAATGAAACTCTGATAAACTTCTTGTAAATATATATATATATATATATATATATATATATATATGACGATATTTTAAATAAAAATAAAAAAATATTACATGCTGGTAATGCCAAATTCCCTTTAATGCAAAAATTAAAGTATATAATCGAAAATAAATTGGATATCAAATAGCGGTACACTAACAATTTTTTTCTTCAGTAAATACATCAAACTTAGAAACAAAAGATAATATGTATTATAATTTGTATTTATAAGTTTGTAAAAACGTCAACTAATTAATTCTGCACTATTTATCAATAAACTGCAATCTTTATTGATAAATAGTGCATAATTAATTAGTTGTCATTTTTACAAATTTTGAAATGCGTTACTTATATTTAAGCTGAAAAATGAGATGTAAATTTTGAAGATAATGAAGAGCATGAAATCTAAAAAAAATAAAATCAACAATAAATCCTGAAGTCATTCAGTAAAAACATAATTATGGTAGATCATTAAAGAATTCTAGAAGTAGTCAGAAAATTGAACATTTTAATGAATAATGCCTTACTTATTTCACGAAAATGCCTTTTTTCAGCACTCATTTTGAGTATGAATGTAAAGCTCGAATTACATTTCATAAGCAAAAATTCTAGGTTTTAAAACTTAAATGCGCATTTTTTATCCAGTAAAATTTTTTACATTTTATTATATAATAAAAAGAAACTAAAGCGTAGATACCTTTATGACAAGAAATGAAAATAAGCGTCATCATAAACATAAGAGTTATGTATCAAAAAATCACTGGAAAAACATTTAATGAAGTTACTGCCTTAAAATTTATAGTGATATCATTCGGAAATGGAAAGAAAATAATTTAGAGTTGTGGAAAAAGAGGATCATTAAAGTAAAATTTATGCAAAAACTATCATATCTCTAGAGTAATCAAGGTTATAAAGAACTATAAAAATTAGTAAATTTATAGCCAGCATTATCTTGCGTTCTTGCTCATTAATTAACACTTAAGGATCTTTTATGTGAAGCTGTTTGAATTGAAAATCTCTCCCAGTGGATGAAATGGGACTAATGTAGATTAGATTAGAATTAGTGAAATGTACTGAATATATTTAAGGAATTGTATTTATAAGTAGTGAAGAATTTAGTGCGAAGTTAGTGACTGAATGGAAGAAACGAAGGAAGGAATAGATACTGTATTGACAAGTGTAAGGAGTGATCAAATCACAGCCAAGAAAGAACTACGTAGGATCAATGAATCGGACCATCACCTCAAAATCTACTTAGTTATTTAAATATTTCGACTCATATAGGATATATCCACAGATTCAGTAGGCCAGGTATTGACTTTTGAATATTCGCTGATCTGAATAAAATAACTTAGTTATCATCATTTTATGATTTTCAATACATTTGACTATTGATTCGTAACTATTTTAAATAAAGTTAAGAATGGCAAAAGGAGAAAGTAATACCGAGGAGTTAAAATTTTCTCTTGCCATGCAAATTAATAAACGAGTATCTCTTTCATTTACATAGTTGCACATAGGATGTCATAAATTAATTTGAAATTACTAATTATTTTCGACTCTTTTATAACTTGGATTTTATCTAAGTGATTCCAGTTCAACTGAAACTTAAAAGAACCCAAAAAGTTTAAATATCAAATGCTTATAAATACATTTATTGTATGACAATAAAAGTATTCAAAGATAAAAGACAAACCTCCTTTCTTTTTTCCTAAAGATGCTATCTGTTTTCTGGTGAAACGACTAAATATGTGTGTAAAAATGTAAGATATACTGTAATGAAAAAAATTTTAATTTATTCCCTCCTCACATTACTTTTAGAGTGCGTGTTTCATTGTAACTTTATTACTAAACTTGTACTTTATTACTAAGCTTGTTTTATTGAACACTCTTTTTTTACTAAACTTTTTGTATGAATCTATTATACAGAAATCAGTTTTACCATACAACGAATTTGATTATATTCATATTTATAATTGGTGGCAATATGAAACATTTCAAGCTAGCTAGCACTCGTTTCATCAAAATAAATTTATTATATATGCGACAGCAAAAATATAAATAATTGACTTAAATTGGAGGAGAGATATAATTTTTATTATAAATAATTCCATAGAAAAAATTAAGATTGAATTGAATAAAGATTGAAATTAAATATTCATTTATTTAACTCTCGGGGCAATACAAACAACAACAAAAAACTACATCAGAAATGCTTCGTTTTTTTTTCCAATTATTTTTTTAAAAATTATCTGCTAAATTAACAATTTTAAATAATTACAAAATTTTCTATAAACAAAAATTTATCTTTTAATCGACATTTGAGATTATCTCGGATTGAACACTTTGATTGTAATACTTCACTGATATCATTAAAATATTTTTCCTTGCTTCTATTGTAATGCAACAACGCAGAATCTGTTTTTAATTTGAAAAAATTAATCTCAAGATTATTCAATTGTGTTGAATAAACAAGATGTAAAGTACCAATTAATAGTAAAAGTATTTCTAAATATTCTTGAAAAGCAAATTATCTCTTGCAAGAATTTGAATGGTTGTTCTTCCTTACAAAAGCATTTTTTTTCTATCCCTTGAATCAAAACTAAGCCATGTACATGTCTGTAGCTGTTGATGTATAAAGTCCTGGGATAATAACTCAAAACTTTTTATGTAAATCTGGACCCTGGACAGTTAATTTTTCATATTCTAAAATTTATGAACTGCGTTGTACAAATTGAAAAGTATAAAACTGCTATTATATCAATATATGTATAAAATTAAAGTTCGTAAACTGCTTCTTTGTAGTTTTATCTTTTTATTATGTGTCTTAGAACTGAGATCTATTTTTAACATCCGGGGAGGGGGATATTGACAGCATTATAAAAAATTTACGTACTTGATAATTTTAAAATGATTTCATTAACAGTATCACTGACTACAAATTAGTTTAGCTATTCTGATTATCACTCGATATTCTTTTAAAAATTATCGAAAGTTTTAAAGGTTTTTAGTAAATTCACAGTCCAAGCAAATTTAAAATTTCAACATTATTTTTTCTTATTGTCACTTTGAAATAACTTCTCTTAATGAGCAAAAAATAATAATCGAAAATTTTGATTTTTACGAAAAAGCAAATGTATTGTTATTTTACTACCTTTAGAGAAATCAAAGGAATACGATAGGCGTAAGGATAGCCAGACGGAGCTAAAAAGAAAAGATAATCAAACAACATTGCACTGATGTCAGTAAATGACAGAAACTAGATCCTATGCGCAGTTTCCTTTAATATGCTCTAAAACCATCAAAAACTTTTCTATTTACTTCACAAATCTCTGCATTCAATAAGTAAACAAGAGATTTGTGGTGGGAGCATTTACTAACGCTCCCCCGGAGAGTTAAGCTTTAATGTTTCAAATGTAAGTTTCTTCGTAATTCAGCTGAATTCAAATATTGATATCAGAGAAATGTTGCAATGAATTTAGTGTAGTTATCTTATTGATCGGGAATATGATACATTATTATTAAAAGTACATCCAAAATATCACAAGAAAAACAGCATAAATTTTAAAATTTTCCTTGATGATAATTACATCTATTGATGATTACACGAGTCGTCCCTTTGTGACTAGAAACGAATTATGATGTGCTCGAAACGTCAGTAAGTACAAATGCATTGATCGATATTTTAAGAGAATCTTCTCTTAAATCTCTGTCTTTCTCTCTCTCTGTCTTTCTCTCTCTCTCTCTCTCTCTGTCTGTCTGTAGCTATGTATGTAATAATATATATGTATGTATGTATGTATACCTTTCATCATATATGTATGTATGCTCATGTATTGTATATATATATATTCCATGAATTTTTCCTTCTTTCTGATGAAACAAAAAGCGAAACAATAATAATTATTAAAATAAACAAAAAAAATTTGAAAGTGTTTTATATGATTTTTCTATAGTAGTATTTTTTTTAACAGAAAAAGATAGCATTTGTAAGCAAAATGAAATGGCTATGCATAGAAAATTTTCTGAAATTTTACTAAAATGGCTCTCCAATACAAGGATTACCATCTCAAAAACTTATAAACAGATGTAGGATTGAAAAAATACTGGTACGAAAAAAAATCTCAAGTGAAATTATATCACGTTGGAAAAAAAAAAAGTATAATAGTGTTTTTAAGAAAATTTTAATCCGCAAAAACTACTTTTTACGCTTTTGACCTTGATTATTTTAAGCACTTATTCTTGTTTTATCTTCAAATTTAAATTTTAACCCTCTTATAACCTACAATAGGACAAAAACCATTTATTGCCTTAGCTACAAAATTAATATTACTATTTAATAACTTTACACCATTTACCAAAACTTAGTGAACATATAATTATTTTGCTACAATTATAATACTACAATAACTTCTGTCAGACATAACTTGGAGTCTTTTTACAGAAATTTATTTTCACGACTCTGCAAAGAGAGATGCTAAAAAGGTATTTTAGAAAAATATTTATTTCTAACAGAAAAAAAATCGATTTTTTTTTCAGTAAAAGAAATTTTATACTTACATCACAAGTACAAATATAACAGGAATCAGACTGCGGTTGAAATTTTTCTCCGTCTTTAACAGTCAGACCCTGAAAATGACATTCTTTGCAAGTTGGGCAACAGCTTCCCGGCTCTTTTTGGGGGTTTTCACAAGTCATTACAGGACAACTTACTGATTCACATTCCATGTTTCCTATAATATCAAATTTTTTATAAAATTAATATTTTACCTAATCATTCTAGTCATTAATTAATTCATAGGAAGGCAAAATATTATTAAAATTTACTCCGTTAGAAGATGTTTGAATCTCTTTTAAACTTATTAGAATAATAATACGTGTGTGTGCGCCTGCGCGTGTGTGTTTGTATGTGTGTGTATGTAATGAGCAAAATACTTACCTTTGTAACAATAACATTTGCGGCAAGCATCGCTTGAAGGAATTTCGGCATTGTTTTGGTAAATTCGTCCTAAAACCTGGCAACCTATAATAATAAAAATCAAGAAATTATAAATAAGACACGCTTTTTAAAAAATCTTTAAGAGAAAATTTTAATATTTGTTTAAAACTTATTTTACTGGAGTAAAAATATTTAATAGATTTACCATAAGATTTATGCAGAGAAAAAAAATCTATTACTTTTAAAAACTTTTTATACGTTTCCTGTAAACGTATATTTAATGAACTATATTTATTCGTATATAATTTTAAATGTAAAATATAGCCATCAAACAGTTTAATTAAGATCGTTTTCACATTTGGTTTTTGTAAAAACAAATGTAGTTTAGTGTAGAAAAATGTATTCGAAAAAGTGAGCAATTAAACTATTTGTTTATATGTAGAATAATCTCCCTCTAACGGTAGAAATAAATATATACACTCCTAACTGGTTTTATGAAGAAATATCTCAAGAAATATATTTTCATATAATAGAAATATAATTATTAGTATTATTTAGCAATTATCTTTGAGAACATATTAAATAACAACAAATAATACATATTTTTATATTAAGAGGCAAAATCCAATAACGTTGCATAATATTACCTACTGATGTATAACATATATTATTAATATTATGTGTGACATTTGAACTTATATTATCAAATGTATTTCATGTATTTAAAATTCAATCCTGAAAATATTTCAAAATTTTTACAGCAAGCTTTATATTAGTTATTTACTATGTCATACAAAAAATAAATTACAAATTACCGTTGCATTCTGGACAACAAACATCAGGTCTCATCACTGGATGAGTACAAGGAATTTTACAAGAAATTCTTTCGCATTTGCTCACTCCATCTCTACAGGAGCACTCTTGACAAACATCCAAATGATGAATCCACTTTTGACCGTGCTCAACCGGTTGTTCTAGACTATTGATACAACCTAAATTCAGAAAGAAAGTGTAACGATTTCTTAGCTAAGAATGTTTTTCTTTTGTTTTTATTGAGTTTTAGTTCCATAACTTTCATTAATATTTAGACAGCTTTCTTATTAAAATCTTACCGATAATTATATTAAGTAAAGATCTTTTGTCTTTGAGTTGTATTCTGCGTAAGCAAAAAATACAACACGTTATTTGTTCAATAATATTTATTATGTTAATAATAGTTTAATTATGTTATATGATAGCTTTTATATACTATATAAGTGATATTCTAAACTTTAAATAATTAAAAAATATATAAACAGAGATAGCATTATTTTAAATGATAACTGAAAAATAAGTATGTACTTAAAATTCGAAGAATAAATTCATATATAATATTATTTAACAAGTGAAATAACACAGACAAAAAATTACATTGCTTATTTAATTACTGTCAATCTTGTAAAAATGGCATAAATCAAATTCATCTAATCAAGTAATTTTACCTATCATTTTAATACACATAATTGTTCCGAAGACAAAATTTAAGACCTAAGTAAAATTCATACAGAGAATATTTTATTCTGATGCAGTCACCAAAATTATATTTTTAAGTAATTGTTCTTACTTGGACGGAAAACAAAACTGCATTTGAAATTATTTAAATCCTGATTAATATTATTTTAATTTACAAATATTTTTTCAGATCAAAATGCCCAAAAGCATATTAATGGAAAATACTTTTTAAATATTTCGTACATGATGTATTTCATTTATATTTCCACATTAAGTAACAAAATTACATTCTTCAATTACTGCTCAAATTCTCTCAAGAGGCTAAAAAAGAATCCTGAAATTAATTTGTTCTAAATACTTCAAGCTTCTCTCTAAAATAAAATACAAAAAAATTAAAACAGTTACATCCATTCGAAATTTATATCCTAACTTTCCCTTTTGCAGTTTTTTGTTCTAAAGAAGCGTACATAAGAAAAGTTATTACACACGAAATTGAAATTTTTGTTGTAACAGTCATGCAAAATTACATAGCCAATACTTGTAACTGTATAACAAAAATATCACTCAAATGATTAAAAAATTCCAGATGCTACACAAATATTGTGTTTTCTATCATCTTATGATTAAATAAATGTACCATTTTCATGAAAATAAAACAAACTATACAATTAAGACCATAAAAGCTTGAATGAGTAAATATGTAAGTTTTTGTTGTGATTATAATCTCTCTTTACGGAAAAATAAGACTATATACATACATACATACATATATATATAGAGAGAGAGAGAATCTTTTCTGTATTACTGTTGGTATTGACTTGAAGAAGGTTGTTTTCCATTGTTGAATTTTTGTTTATTGAATTATCAAGCTCATTTAGTATTACTGAAAATATTTTGATAATTTAGAGAATGGACCACACCCCGACGAATGTACAATACGCGAAGCTGCGCATCTGATGCAGCAAGTGTCCATAGAGATAAAGAATGTTAGATCGAACCGAGCCCTATTACATCATAGGGGAAGAAAAGGGGGCTCTACGAAGTATTATAAATTAAGCTGATTAAAGTGGAATTTGAGATATATTTCTAGTACGCAAAACATACCCAATTCTAAAGAGGGAATTCCAATAGTTAAAAGAGTAAGTCAAAGACGTTTTTAATTTAAAACACTTGGCATTAAGAATATTTAAATTTAAAAAAAAAAAAGAGAGGATAAATTTAATTTAATATCACACAAATGCGCTTGTGTGTGTGTTTGTGTGAGCCTTACAAGTGTCTTAATTGCATTAATTTAAGGTGGCAAATGTGCTAAACAAATGTTACTAACCTTTACAAACTGGGCAGCAAGCACCAGATGGATGTTCTGTTACACTGCAAAGAAGATTAGGACATGTTTCTCTCACACATGTAATATTTCCTCTTTGACACACACAACGTGCACATGGATCATCAGGAGGAGAAAACTGCATATTATTTAATACGGTGTAACTGTTGTATTTGCAATCTGAAAGTAACCTAAATTTAATTACGATTGAAATATATAATGTAAAAGGCATTGGAAAATAATATAAAATTAAATATTTTTAATTCCTTCACAGGCTGTCCTACATGTTAAATGTATATTCGCAGTTTTAACAGACAATTTAACCTATTATCTTTCAAACACAAATCAAACTATTTAAGGAAATAAATTAAAAAATGATCATTATTACCGATACAAGGAGAACAGCATTCGCCGGTGGGAATAAGACCGTGAGTACACTTTTGTCCAGGACAGCCTTCTTTTTCTGAACAAGATACAATTCCATTCTACAGAAAAAGACAAAACTCAGAAAATGAATTTAAAAAAACATCATTAATTTAGTTAGAAATAGGTAGAATTATTGGAGTTGACAGTGCAATGAAAGTGCAAGATAAAATAAAATTTCCTTTGCTTACAAATCATACAGCAAAGAAAATTCCAAACGCATTTTAATTTCTAAAAATCATTCCATAATATGAAAAAAAAGTATTTAAAATAAACTATAGAGATTAAGTGTTCGTATTGCAGAATTATCACAAATATTATATTAAAAGGATTTCACATAAAACAGACTATTTTACAGAACAGAAATTTAAATATTTACATAAAAAGAGATAATTTTAATTGATTTTCATTATTATTGCTCATTATTTTATTTAAACTAATGCATATTTTTTATCAGCAAAGCTCAATACTTACCTTGCAAGAAAAGCGTATTGGAAAACATTTCATAATGCATACTGAAATCAGTTTTCTTAGTAAACAATGTTTATCATCTCTTTAACGTAACGTTTTCATTAAATGAGATAAAATATCTTTATAATAAATGAATGATGGAAATTAATATTTACATAATTTTAATGATGAATAAAATCGAAGTACAAAATAAAAAGTTTGTTTGCTGAGCTGTAATTGGTATTTACATCTGGCACACTTTTAAGAAAAACAAGGATTGCAGTATATAAGTTTAGATTATGAAAATCGGCGAATCCAAGCAAAATATATTTGAAAGAATTAGCAATCTTTTAATCTTTAAGATTAAGACAAAGAAAAATAAAATTGATATTCAAACTTGTATAATATTCAATATAAATCTTTCATTCCAATTCAAAATAATTTAAGTTCATATTCAAAATTGACAAATTAACAATTGGTATAAATTCTATGAAAGTATTTTTTTTTTTCGAATTATTACTCTTAAAAATCAGCAATTTTTAACTCATCAGTCATAAATTAAATCATCAAGTAATACCATTTTCAGAAGATCAACTACATTATCTCAGCTTTTGTTATTTTTAGTATAGTTAATGAGTTTCTTTTATCTGGGATAGAATTAAATATTGCATAATAAAAAATACTTTTAAATAAATTAGATTTTTCATACCTTTTTACACATGTATGCTGGTTAGTTTAATATTATATATAATTGACAAAGCAGTGCTTAGCAATTAGATTTACCAAATCGAAGTGTTTGGAATAGGGTTGTGAAATGAAAATGTATAATTAATAATCCAAATATGATTACATAGCTCAATAAGATAGTTACTTCTTTACATATTATTTTTGAAAGATTAAATTTTCAGATTCATGTAATTGTGAATCAGCTTAAAGAAGGGATATAGAGTAAAAAAAATTACATTTTATAAACTGTAAAATATTATATGTCAGTAGGAGGTGCAAAGGCAGATAATTAAAAAAAAAGGTTATAAAAACTTAATATATAATAAAATGCTTCTCTAACCGGAGAATGAATGTACAACAGAGGGAAGAAACACAATTTTATGCTCTACTGTGAATGATTATTCAGAACCAATTTCCTAGGAAAAAAAAATAGTTCGGAAAATTTGACTTGATCATCTGTCCACTGCGCGGTTCCAATTTACTTAAGAAATTTTTCTTTCAAGCTACATAAAAATCATAATACACTAAGAAAATAAATATTATCTATTAATGAGTGTTTAATCTCTGCCTTAACAACAACATAATAAACTCAAAATACTACCTTTAAGAAAATACTCCTGATTGTATTCAATATACAATTCAATTTTTATATTTCTAGAGCTTTAAGTGATTCGAATATTATAATGTTTTACATAATGATAAATTTAGGAACACCTCATATGAATTATTATATTGCATTGTTATTAAGAATTACATTACATACCAAACAAACGCAAATTTCACAAGTTTTGTTAGATATTCTCCATCTTTGTCCATTTGAATATTCTCTGCCATTGTACGTACATTCTGGAATCAAAATATGTAATTACAGTACATTATTATTAAAAAGGTACACCATATAGTACAAGAATAATTTTTTTTGTCTAACTATTTATATGCTACAAAAATTCACGGTCAAAGATGATTTTTACAAGCTGCTTTAGAAGTTTTTTTTTATAAAAAAAAAACTTTATTTCTATAGACTTGGGAACGCACACAAAATTATACAGCACAATTTTAAATGCTAATATATGACATCATAAATAATTAATAAGGAATTGAATATATATATATACATACATATATGTATTACCTTCGCGTGTACAATGACGCCGATGATACATAATGTCTGTTGTGCGTATGATGACGTAACCTTCAACCAACAATACATGCGCTCGCCATGACATGATGATGTCTGCGGCCAATACATTGTGCGTGGCGTGGCAATGGCCAGCCAGCCAGCCGGCATCATCATCAGCGTAATGGCGCCAGTAATAATGACGCTGTATGTGTGTACAACCAACCTTAATGACCAGCCGCTGGCGCCTTATGTGGCATAACCACCATGTACAATATTGTCGCTCAGCATAATAATAATAATAACCATCGGCAACCAATGGCCCTCGCCATCACATCAACAGCATCTTCAACCGAAATGATGGATCGGGTTCGGTTTTCGGGACCCGACGGGTTCGGGAAGATGGTTCAATATTCAAAAAAACAAATTAGTATATATATTGATAATAGTATTCCTATACTAGCAATTAACTATGGTCTTCTATATCAAAAGCTTTTAAACAGTTTTAAAAATGTATCAATCATGATATTAAAAAATTGTTCTTCTGAAAATTAGATAATAATGAAATTGAGGATATTTATTTGAAAGTTACTGCAAATCTCAAAGACAGATTTATTATTACTTATGAAGACAAAGTACCTCATAATGATGGTATGATATGTAAAAATTCCTACATTAATTTAACTAATAAGCATATTAAGAATAATAATTCTTTTAGAGTTGTGAGCAACAATCAGAAAGAAATTTCGAATAGTATTATTGCATTTCAAAAGAAAATTAATGTCAATATTAATAATGTTAAATTACCTAAAAAATATTTTGAACACCAAAATTTCATAAAATTCCTATTAAATTCAGAACATAAACTCTAATGTTTCGTACATATATTACTCTTGCTGGAAAAGCACCACAAAAAAATAATACAAATATTACTGATAAGTTGGAGAGTACTGCCATTAATAACAATAGTGCTGATTATGTCAAATATGTGAATAATAAATAGATTTATACTATTTATAGCTATGATTTTGAAAATCTTTTTAATTATGTTGACATAGAAGTTCTTATTAAAAGCTTCACAAGAAATTTAATATTAAGGATATTGAATGTGAAAAATGTAAATAGTTAGCTTATGTTAGTCTTAAATAAAATTATGTAATTTTTAATAATTAGATTTATAAACAAATTAAAGGTACACCACAAGATGATCCTAAAAGTAATTGCTTAGCCAATATTTATTGACATTTTTATGATGATGATTTTTACGATTATAATATTTTTAGAATGGGTTAAATTAATAATAAAAAAAAAATTCTAATCTTTTTTGCAAGCCATTTCTAATCTTCTTATTGAGAGCATTTAAATTTACTGGAAACTAACATTAATGTAAATGAAGCGGGAAAATTAGATATTTTTTTAAATTTGATGATAATAAAATTTCGTGTAATATATATGATTAAAGAGACATTTTCTCCATCGTGATTTAAAGTTTCCTTATTTGGGAATTGTTTAAATCTGAGTATTATTAGAAAATTAATTTATAAACAAATATTGTATAATATCGGACTGGTGTCTAACACAGGATGCTTACATTAATAATAAAAAATATATTAATCTAGATAAGTTTAAGAAAATTTGTTTGAAGACAGGGTCTCCTTTGAATTTCATTAAGAATTATGTAAAATGTATTAATTGTAGTTTTTAGTTTTCCTTTGGTTTGGTTTTTTAAAAGCTTCATTTCTGACTTTATATTCTTTTTAAATTACAGGTGTTTTTTCCCTTTTATATCGCATTGGTTTTTTTTCCCCTATTTTCCCCATTTTTTTTTATTTTTAATGTCTTTAAAAATCTTTTGCACTAGTACCTTTTCTCACTGATAGAGAGCATTGCTGTATTTCCAGTACTAAGTAATCTAATTTATCATATACAATAACCATATCAATGTTAAAAATTTCTCATAAAAATCTTTTAGAACTTTAGTAAGATCACACACACACATCTATATCAATAGAATAAAAAAATATCTTCAAAGTCATAGTGTGTGTATAGATACATATAATTTATATATAATTGAATAGCACACATTTTTTAAGAATTCAATAATAAACTAAGAAGTTATTTTAGAAGTTAACAATACAAGAAAATATAAAAATTACAAATGAACCAATAAGATGTAAGACAAAAATCAAACCAAAAATAGATAGATAAAAATTTCAAACTGAAAAATGAATGAGTACATTATTCAAATTCCACTGTAAGAGAAGAATTATAAATACAAGAGAAAGTAAATTAAATGAAAAACAAATAGACAACAATCAGAAATAACAAATAAGATGTAGTAATTGAACAATTTTTAAAAAACAAAAACTTGAAGAAAAAAAAATTGGGAAAATATTACATTTACAGTTATAACAGGTTTTATACTCTTAGGCTTGGTTGTTCTAGAATTATTTGCCAAACTATCACCACCAACAAAATATACTATTAAAGTATAGCTATGAAACCAAAAATGCGATTGAAAAGAATCTAAAAGCAAAGTCAGAAACATTAAAAATCAAATTAAAAAACAATATGAGCCCAAATAAATCCTTAAACACACACACACACACACACACACATATATATATATATATACTTTTTTTTACGATCAGAAGTATAAAAAAGAACATTTTATTGATTTTGATTTTCAGATTATTTCAAAGTTAAAACACGATGTTAAATGTATTGCTAAAAAAAGAAAAGTTTTTCTCATAAAATGTTTTGAAAATTTTTTCAGAGATAAAGCTGTATACTGAAATAATTATGCTAGTGCATATCTTAAATGAGTTAAAAAAATGCATTATATCTAGTAGCAGGGATATATTAGAATAACTTAATTGATTTTGAAGCATCTAAAATACGCTATTGAATTTATAATTTCTCGCTTTTCTAATCGAAATCTTGTTATTCGTTAATTTGACATTTTAAATTTTAGTTACATAAGGATACTTTTTTAAATTCTGAAAATTTAAAAAAAAAGTTCTAAAATTTCAGGGAGTATTGATGCCTTTTACTTAATATTTAACTAAATATTTCACACCTGTAAGACTATTAAGAGTTTAGAAAAGGAGAGAACAATTATTTCTATCAATAATTTTCGTATGATGAACATATTGAAATGACATCTCCTTCAAATTTTTAGTGTAATAAAATAAAAGTATCATCATCATGCAACATTATTTCCACACTATTAGATCAGACTATTTCAAACATTTTTTAAATAGTACAAATATATATTTAGAAGAGTATTTTATTAAGGTAAGAGTGAAAAGTGTTAAGCGTTCGCTAGTATAATTATAATTCGTTGCTCATACATAATAATTTACTAAATATTTACTTGGACAGAAAGGACAACATCCTCCCGGTGGAAACACTGGAATTTCACACCTTTCTATAGGATCAGGACACTTTTCGGGGTGGCATCGAACAATTCCTTTCTGAAACAAACAAAAATACATATTTGAAGTGTTTGAATTGATTTCACCACGTATTGTAATGAAATCTTAAACATTTTATAAAATGCTCAAACACATAGAATAATTTAAATCGTCATCTAAAACTTTTTATGTATTTAAATTTTATGCTCAAGTAAGAACTAACAATTTATTATACAACATTTCAAAAAGATTGAAAAAGTCTTATAATCCAGATAATCTACACAATTATTTGCCAAGAGAAAATGCTAGGAATATAATTGTTACACTTCTTTGTATATGAATAATATAGATTTTATCATGAACTTGTCTTGCAAAAAGAACTTGCATTTTAAATCATTCGGACATTCTCTTGAAACATACTCTTTGACAATCTTCCAATGATATTAAAAGTATTTCTTGTCGATATTATTTAATGACTTTTAAATTTTCTTTACACTTCGTTAACATAAACTCTATAGAATCTAAATCATCAGCCAGAATTGCTGTAAATTAGCACATCATGCTATAAAAAGTGCATCATTATTTATTTCAATGAACATAAATCCAAAAAAGATTGGAGGGGGGGGGGATATGATATGCATAATTTTTCAATGTTTTTCGAAAATCAATGTTAAGTATGTTAGAAAAATATTTAAAATGTCAAAGTGGTGAAAAGGAAGTAGTTTTTAAATAATAGACTTGTATTAAAAAAAATTTAATAACGTAATCCTGAAGAATTCCTAAATTTGAAAAATGTGGAGTGATTAATGAATACATATTTTAGAAAACAACTGATACAACAAAACAAATAGAAATAAATAACGTCTTTCCTTTAAGTTTATTTGCTTGCTTCCTCTTTTTTATACAATAGAAATGACAAAAATAACTATTAGAAGATATATCATAGTTTCATACGCACTTCACACGAGCAGTTTAAACATGGATTGAAACTTGGTTTAAAAACACTTCCATCTTCATAATCTTTTCCATCATATTGACATCCTATAAAAAAACAAATGAAAATTACTTTCATATGATTGTAACGGTAGATTCATAACTCCTCCATTTTTTTTTTTTTTTTGCAAAATTTAATCATTGTTTGAATAACTTACAATTCAATTAAAAATAATTTCACATACCTTTTTGACACAAGCCGCAACAAGGTTCGTAATTACCTCTGGGATCATTACAAATTGGATGAAAACAATCGATTTTCTTGCAAGATATGTTCCCTTTCTACTGAATAAGAAAATACAACAATGATAAAATAATTCAACACGCTATTTACATGCTTATATAAAAATGTTTTGGGTGACTATTCACTTTTTAAAGCCATACTAAGCAAGTAAATCCTAGATCTATAAGATTGTACCTATTAAAAGATCAACAATACAAAACGAAGTAAATTAATTAACTTTTTGTATTCTACACAGTAATGAAAATCTAATGCATTTTAATTTCAGGTAAACTGTGGTTCTCATAAGGTAACTAAAAGAATCCATCTGTGTGGAAATTACATTATCATATTTATTCATATAATTAAAAGAATGTTAAAGATAAGTGCGAAAAATATTGCTTAACAATAATAAAAGAGACACGCACATAAAATTCATGCTAAAATCATAAAGTTATTTCCATTGCAGCGTTAAAAATATCTTAAATAGTGAAACAAAATTAACAAATTTATTAACCAGTTAGATTCGCGTATACCGAATTAGAATCCGTGCTAGATTACATAATTTTTAATTTCAGAGGGAAAATCAGTGAATTTTAAAATATAAAAAAGTAAGTATAGTGCTTATTAAAATATTCTTAAATATTAAAAGATTTTTTAAACAGCTTTCAGAATTGTACTATGTCAGGAATTTATTTTTTGTTGTTACTTGAAAGAAATTCTTGAATTCCTCAAAGAAGTATTCTATGCTTGGAATTGCTATTTTGTTGTTATTCAAAAAAAAAATCTTAATTATTATCAACTGAATTTTTTAGTTTTAGTATTTTATTAAACATATGACACAAAAGAATGAATGAAAGTATATATGTGTGTGTGTGTGTGTGTGTGTACATATATATATATATTTATATATATATTTTCTCATATATGTATATTAAATATACATATATGAGAGAGAAAAGCTTTATCCATTATCAAGATAAGATTCTGTAAATCTGTAGCTATCAAACAACATTATAATTTTCGCGTTTACAAAATATAATATTTTCTATTTCCTTCCACTTATATAGATGTATGAAGAACAGTTATGTGCAATAAATGAAGACACAAATCAAGTAATTTCTTAGAAAATAAAAAAAGGAGGAACATTTGAAGAATTTTATTTCTAGGTAACATGTACCTATCTAGCAATAGAGCACTTTTATACTATTACCTGACAATTACATTCTACGCAGGCTTCGGAATTAAATACTTCTCCATTTTTGACATATTTACCGTGGTATTCACAGTCTATTAAAATAAGATAAAGAATATTGTCAATTTTGTAGGAAAATAGCAAGAAACGAAATTAAAATTGTTAATCAATCTTTTTAAAATTATGCCTCGGGATGAAACTCATTCATATTATAAATCTAGGAACAATTAACGAAACATATTTAACAATTGTTAAAATTTTAATTTTAAATGTTAATGTAAAATAAATAAACTATAAAAACATGTAAAGTAAATACACACACAATCATATATATAAGCTTTTGATTCTTAGAGTTTAGCTTTAAAAAATTTCTCTTTCTCTAGTCATGAATGACAGTTTTTATCGTTCGATACAAATATATATAGCGATGATTTTCATAATTGTACAAATACAGGCTTATCTAAAGCAAATATAATGTTTTACGAGTACAATCTAATTTCATGATATTTTTTTGTTTATTTAATGACTTATAGACACATTTGCTATGCTTGCGCGTTCAATTGTTACACAAAATGGGGGGAAGAGAATTTAAAAATATTTTTCACCGTCACAATGTCGACAGCATTCTCCACTACCTCTAGCTGGATACTGACAGGTTAGAAGAGGACAGTTAATTACGTTACAGAGAACATTACCACCCTGAAAATAACATAGTAATATTTATATTCATATTTGCCATTGAATAAACTGCAGTTAAATTCAATGATGATTTTTTTTTCATGAAAAAAGAAGTTTAAATGTTAATTATATCAATAAAACTAGATGAATATAAATTTAAATTTAAATTATGGTTTAAAGTTGAATGGCTAATTTATAATTATATAAGCAAAATGAATAAATTGTCACTAACTACATTGAATTAAATATTATTCATTTAGCTGCAATATGTTTTTAATTGTGCATAAATATTTAACTTGGGCTAAATGAAGAAGAGAGAGAAATAAAAGATCAAAAATTTAATCTAGATCCGTACATAAATTTCGTGCAATTTAACTCATTTTTTATATAAATACTGCACTTTTTATACATTTTATAAAAAATTTGTTTATGCACCTTTCACATAGTTTCAGTAATTTTTCGACATATTTTTTAAAATTTAAAATTCAGCATATTTTAAGATATTTCTAATATATATGCTTTACAGATTTTAATGTCCTTTTGGACATCGGTGAAAAAAACAATAGTGAAAATCAGAATATATTATTGTCATACAAATACTTCAAAGACTAGAAAAAAATATTAACACAAACAACAATATACAACACTTAGAAAGAACTGAATAATTATAGAGAGCCTGGCAATTTTTGCACTCAAAACGAAACACAGAACTATACATTGAATCATCTAGAATCTGCCCATGAAAAATAACTTTCACAGTATTCTGTTCTCTTCTTTACCGAATATTTAAGACGCTCTACAAGGTCGAATCCTGAATTTATATTGTGTCTCGGTCAGCTATATAATTTTATATTTACGAGTTAAACGCAATAAGACAAGCTACTTATTGTTAAAATTAATTTCGAAAAGTCTAATCAAAAGATATTCAATATTTCATTAAACACATATCTAATGCACATGGAGAGGAAAAGATTTATTTTCAGTTGCAATAACAACCACATATTTCCAGATAACTGCCATGGCACTTGCAAAAAATGTAATGGAATTCTGATGAAGCCTTATACGTATATACGTTATATATCGCAGGAAGTGTGTGTAATATGGGATGATAAGTGAATTTTATTTTAAGAAATATAATTTTAAAAAAAATTAATGTTTGATCTTAAATAAGGAAATGTTAACAAAAAAATGTATTACAACCTGATATATCAGTTGTTTTTAATTATTTTTAAAATTGAACGTAAAGTACACATATTTCTTCAATGCTGTAGTTAACATTACGTTAAAAAATACCTATTTAACTCATTTTCATATAAATTATAGAAAAAAAACCCTAAAATTTTAAATGAGAAAGAATGACATGCATATTTGAAACATTATATATATTAGAATACACTAATATATTAATGCAATGTATATTGTTTTATTTCTTAGATTTCTATACCTGCCTTCCTCCTTTTTTAATACAATATATTGCAAAAGATTCCAAATATTACATAAATTATCAAATAAAGGGGATTTTATTTTAAAAATTAGGTAATATTTGTATAACAGGCTAATAACGAAGTAAAAACACTTTTATAACTGTAAAAATGTCCGACATCAAGGCAACAAACAATTTTACTTTACAACATTAATTAACTTCCAATGATATGAGCAATTTTTATTCGTTTACACATGGGGAAATATAGCAATATCTACCAATTTTTATTAAATTTTTAGTCAAACTTAGTAATCTGTAGGGAACCTGGATATTTCCGCATGTTATTTCTCCCTTGGGATTGGTGATTCTTCTAAGAAAAGTCATAAAATTGAGTGATTACAAAACAAATAAGTTTTCATGAGCGTTTAGACGATTAAAGATGGAAAATGATCAGGGGGCTTAAATCTGGAAAGTCTCAAATCGTGGTCTCTGGATAGTTACAAGCAGTACAAAAAAATAGTAATCAGGTTAGGGCATCAATTCCAAACTACAGGTATTATCTCAAAAGATGCACCAAAAGCCCCATGAGCAATGACACTTGCATAGGATTATTATCTGGCAATAAATACATAAGGGCAAACGCCGATTTAGTCTGAAAGTATAATTTCTTGACAAATTGTTCTAAAACACCCATGGAAATGATGCTTTATGCTCGATTACGAATGATGCATGTTTATGTTACTGCATCGCATTAGAAAGTTTGTCTTCCGTTGAAACAAAATCAATATTTTGTGCACAAATAAACATGCTGATTGGAAGGAATCTTCATCTATAGATAATCTAGTCTGCTAGGGATAATAAAAGTACCAGACATTTTTTTTCCTTTTGAATTTTTAGCATTTTAATATTGAATGACAAACAACCAGAAAATGGCTCACTTCCTCCACTACTCCACCCCCAAAAGGGAGGATAGGAAAAAAAAGACTTTTCAGAAAGGTACACAATTTCATTTATAAGTTACTATTTGAATTATATGATTCATCTGTTAGATTGATATTAATCGAAAATATGGAAGGGGGTAGAAGTGCATAACAGTTCTTATTTGAAAAAAGAACAATAATTTATACTTACAAAGCAAGAGCAATTATGACAAGGACTTTCCATCCAATGAGATCCTTCACGATGTGGCCCGCACATAGAACACGTTGGACAACATTCTCCATGTAACGTTAACAAGGCGTTTCTCATACATGGTTTCATTGGTGCACATTCCACGGTCGTACATAATATAGATCCACTTTTACAAATGCATTTTAAACAAGGATTTTGAGGGTCAATGAAGTTTTCTCCATTTGCATAGATTATCTCATTTTTCATGCATCCTATAAGAAAAGATGTGATTAAAATTAGCATTGTTTATTAATGTTATATTTGTTGTTGATGATGATGTTACCCGTTGTTGTATGTGTGGGCGTAATTATATATATAATCATAATTCATCAGCATTGCTTATTCATAAAACAAACATACTGAAACGTTTTAAGGATTTTGTCTGAAACCAATTTTTCAACTATTCAAATTTAGTGGCATTTATTTCACTTTTAATAGCATAACATTTTTATAGGCATTGAATCCTCGTACATTATAACACGGAAAAATTAGTGTACATTTCTCGAACTATCATATGGTATATTAGTCTTTCAAAAACAGTTTTTTGTACTTTAATGAATGATACTGAGAAAGACTAATGGTTGGTTCTTTAAGATAAATTTCCTTTTAAATAATATTTAAAATTATTATTTCGTACATTTAAATAATTATATATATACATATAATTATTTTTTTGTAGTTTCCAGCTTCATATATTATGTATAATTAACAAAACAATTTCGTCGATTTTTCATGTTCGAATGTTTACATATTAAACACGAAAATAAAATTTCCGCGACACTGACAAGCTAATTATCACACAAATCAGTTAGATTTTTTTTTATTCAGGTAATCGCTAAACTTCTCGTAATAAGAACTTTTTTCAACCAGTTAACACATAAACAGTTTTCAGAATATTTCTTATAAAGATAGAAATCATAAAATTAATACGCGTAAAATGAATTATTTTTTAAAAAATTTTTCATTTATTGTTACGTTGAAGAGGATTTATCGGTGTATTAATGCATATCTATATCATAACAATAAATAAAATTACTGTAATTAGAATTTCATAACTGAATGCATTAATTAATAAATTACATTATAAAAAAACAAGAAATTTTTACTATTATTACGAGGGAAAAATTCATTAAGTTAATTTTACGAAAAAGAGGAACTTGAGTGAGATTTGCAATTAATTTATTTCTCAGATTTATAAAAAAAAAAGTATAACGATTTTTATAAATATCAAAACATAATAATTAGCTTAGAGTGTATATGCACATATGTTTTAAGTCTTACCATCGCATACAGGACAACAAGAGCCCTGCACAATAATCGGATGATCGCAAGCAGTATCACATTGAACAGAGGAACATGAAACTAACCCTGCCTTTAAAAAAGGGGAGAACGTTAAACACTTAAAAATTATGTAATAAATACTTTTTATAAATATTATTTTAAACAAAAAAAATTGTGATAGAATTACACTACTGAAAAACAAAATGTAAAAAGTAAATATACCAACTCTTCGTAAACAGAAAATAATTAAATCTATGAGTTTTAAAATTCATTATATTGAAATTGCTATAACAAATTGTAATACGATATATGGACTAAAAAGCGATATATAATTACTTCTTGGTTTTCCTTTATTATCTAATTTCCTTTTATTATCCTAAAAATTTATGATAATTATGATATTTATATATATATATATATATATATATATATATATATATATATATATATATATATATATATATATATATATATATATATATATATAAGAATATTTAATAAATTTTTAAAAAAATTTAATTTTTATCATATAATATATTTAAGGATTTCGCAGTATTGTAATATTTTAATGCATAACATTCATCTAACACCTTCTATAACACTAACATATTTTATTACTTCAAGTAATAAGAATAAAAACCAAAGAATTCAAGAATGCAACCTGGCAAGAGCAAGTGTAGCATAATTCTTCCTCCCATACTTCTCCGTCAACTTTGATATTCCCATCCACTGATATGCAATCTAATAGGAACATCATAAATGTTGCATTGCTTTATACATGGAATAATATGACATTTCAGAAAAAAAAAATTTGTATAAAAATTGTAAAAGTATTAATGAACAAAAAACTGATACAAAATATATAACATAATACAGGATGTTAGTATTTTCATAAAAAGTAATAATATGATTTATGCATATCATTACAATGTTATCGTGCCTTCTGAATGAAATTCATAATTCGTTACAGTGAGAAAACTTTGAAAAACTGATTTTGCCTATGAAATTCCTTTCGCCCAAACTGTTGCAAATCTGAAGCATCATATTCATATTCGTTAGTCAATTCTAATAGTTGCTTTAAGTTTAATTGAATGTTTTTTGGCATACGGATCACAGATTAATTATTTTGTTTATAATTTAAATACAATAAGGATTAAAATAAAATACAGGGAGGAATTTTCTTAAATCGGCAAAATAGCATTAATACTGACGACAAAGTAGTACTAATTGCAATCTGAATCATCATTGATACTGATGTAACATATGGCAGTCATGATTGGCAATAATATTAAATAAATTTACATTAATAGTCTAGTTTAAAGATCTCTGAAACACTTTTCATTAAATTATTCTGAATAAAAATATCTAAAATCTTTATCACGAGTGTAACTTTTCAACAATGTTTTGTAAATTCAAAGCATGATTGAAAATAAAAAAGGCTATGCCACGAATTGCTTCAATATATCAACGATGTTATTCAAACATTTTCGATTTTAGAATAATTTCAGTATTATACCATTCGCACGTTTTTTCTAACTTATTGAGTGCTGAAAGAATTTAGGCAATAATACAAATCTTAAGAGCTAATTGTTCTTGGAATTCAGTTAGTATTTACTCCCCTAACTTTTCCTTTCTCAGATTTCTTATGATTTTTTTCCCTTACCACACATTTCTGTCTATAATCATAGATATTGTATTGATTCGTATTTACATGGTTTGGTTATTACTTAAACAAGTATCGTGAAAGAATACTTTTAGCTATCAAAAAATAAATAATTATACATAAATGCACTTCGATTAATAATTCCTTAAAATTTCAGTTTAGAAATAAAAACAATGCTTAATTTAATAAATACTAATTGTAAGCTTGTCTTAAATAATACTGAGCAGAGTGAAATATTTCTTCTAGTTTCGTCTATCGAGCAAACTGAATTTTTCTGGTAAAATTAATTGTCTGACATAACCTTATTTTTTTCTATCTCATATTCATATTAATTACTTTGTATATTTATAGTTTTGTACTATATAAATATAAACTTTATCAGAATCATTAATAAAACATCATAGAAAGACGCATACTTGTAATCAACGTTTGTTAGCTGGTTTCCAAAAATTAATGAAAAATCAGAAAAATTGTGATTGTGAAATTTCTATTCGTTGAAATTAAGTAAAATTAAGGAAAAACTTTAATCAAACACTGCTTCAAATTCTAGGCACAAAAGAAAAACTATTCGTTTTTTTGTCTTGAAAATACGCAAAATAAAAAATTACCAAAAAAATAGCATCCCATTACAATGTACGATCTGCTTTAATATGGAGTGTTATCTTAAAAAGCTATGCAGACTCGACAGTGATGTTCCTAACTTTAAATTATGGTGTTTATTAATTCAGTTGGTAGTAAAGCCCATTGTCTTATCATAGAAGTCCGAAAAATTTAAAGAGTGTCAGGGGGGAGGACATAAGTGAAGTGAAATGCCTCTCTAGAGCATCACAAACATTCCCTATCTGGTTCAGTCCAAAGAGCTTGCTGAACGATATACAGGTCAGTGTGACCATCTAAAAAGAAACCTGCCCACACATTTATACTGACCTTTCCAAATCTGTCTCCCACCTGAATATGACTGAAATAATAGCGGGTTCCCAACTCCCATCAGACTACTAACAATAATCTAGAATCACTTTGAAAAAAAAAAAAAAAATTTGGACTCAACTGTAAAGAATACAGACCTGTAGTGACTTCCTAACCACTCCAATTAATATATATGTGTTCCCAATTAAACCGTTCATCTCGGTAGCGAAGTATTAAGGGTACACAGATTGCTGTACGTCTTCAGCTTCATGAAACCTTCTGCGCACAGTTAATCAGAATACTAGCCTTCCAGTGTCTACTACAAGAGAAGATCTGAGGTGAGTTGTTGTAGTGATTCTTGGCGGTTCTTGAATTACGGATGGGCTCTTATTCAACCATCATAACCCACTTCTATTCACTCAAAGGCATACCATCATAACTCTTCATATAAATGGTGTCGAAACCTCAGTTTTAAAAAATGTGTTTCTCGAAATTGTATTATGAAGTTCTACTTGCAGAAACTTTCCAAAGCTTGTTTTCCGCCATGTGTCCAATGATGTTAAATGACAGCAGCTCTACTAATTCGCATATTATATTCAGATATAGTTTTATTTTTATGTATTCTGCATAATCTGTAGGAAGATTTATTGAATTTTGGCTCAATAATCACAATTTGTTGTGATTTTTCTTTAAGATTTAAAAACCAGAGTAAATGCATGGATAAATTAAAACAAAAACTTATTCAATATCAAATCAGAGATTAAAGAAGAAAAAAGCATGTTTACATTGTAAAGTTAAAATGTATCAATTACTAATATTGCGATACATTATGCTTCAAATTTATACTACTTTCCAAATTATATTTAAATTATTACCATTTTTATTACATGAAGTTGGAGTCTGTGTCACAACATTAAAATAATTTGCATCACAAGATCCACATCCAAAATTTCTGCACTGGGCACTTGGCAATGTTGGACATTGTTGAGTACTGCATGTATGAAAAGGACAAGGCACCGGAGGTTTGTTCAACTCACATTTAGAATGATGGTGCAATTGAAAACAAAATCTAGAAAAGGAAAATGTTCGATGCTTTACATATATCTTCCTTAACTTAAAAATATATTCATTCATTAAAATGCAGAACGTGATTGAACATTATCGTTAATTAAAAAAGTAATTTTTTAAAAAAAACACATTGGAATTTATATCACATTAAATCTTATTTTTATTATATATATATATATATATATATATATATATATATATATATATATATACTTCAGAAATATATTAAGACACATCGCGTAAGTTTTGTAAACCTCTATTTTAACCAAATAAATAATGGGATTTTCAAAATAATTAAAAAAAGGAAAATTTTACTAATCATCTAAACCAAAATCTCTACGTTTAAATTCTGAATGAAAATCTATGAAAACTAATTATATTCACTGAAAAAATTAATTCCGAAAAATGAATGTATTTTTATGATTTACTACGAATAAATTTAAACCATTAACTTAAGAAACTCTTTGATTAAATATGGGCATTACTAGAATTATATTTTATGGTAGATGTTTACCGTTTTCATAAATAAGGGTTTTAGTGTTAACTGACTACGTCTTATAGAAAATTCGAGAAATACTCCGCATTAAGCGAATTTATTACAGGAAAACTATGCATTGATTTATAAGAGTCACATCTAACAAATTCTTTTTTTGCATTTACGCGTTCAAACAAGAAAAAATATAAACATTTACCTCTCTTCTGGTGTTGGTGCCAGCCATAAATCTTTGTAGTTAGAAAAAGGAAAATATGAATTTTCTACCATTGTTGACAAATATAATAATTTTCCAGACGAATTTCTATTCAACCAATACATATTCACCCACCATTCTGGTAATTCCGACATGTAAGGGCAATTTGATTTAATTTGATCCAATTCACTCTGAGAAAGTGATTTAATTCCTTGCCTTGCATTTTTCATAAATATAGGATAAAAAGGGCCTTTGAAAAAGTATGAACAGTTATTTCGATCATATCCATTTGCATCAAAACCATATATATCGTAGCCATGAAAATCAAATCCCGATGGGCGATATCCTAATTGATTGAAGTCTTCGAATGATGAAGTACTAGACTGAAGATTATTATTATGTGATAAGTTTGAAACACAAAAACCTTTGGAATTACATCCACTTCTATCGAAACCATAGCGATCAAAACCTTGTCGATCATATCCGTCTAAGTCAAAACCATCTCGATTAAAGGAATCCCTAAAAATTCCACTTTTCTTCCATCCCATACGATCATATCCAAAAGCATCATATCCTTCGGTATCATAACCATGAATATCGAAAATATTTGTTGTTAACTTTTGAGAACTGAATACATTAGGGCTGGTTTTAGATCCATCAATGCAAGGTGCACCTTCGGTGATATCCTTATAACTTACGCATAATTGTGTATCAGATAATAAAACATCATCAGGAACAATACCGAAGGGAGATATTGGTATGTATCTATAGTTTGAGGGAAACTTTTGAATGTTATTTGGATTTTCAGATATCCAATCATTCCAGATTTTATCAATAAAAGCATAATGTGAGAAAAATATAGGATCATATGGAGAATCTGTTGATGCCATATGTCCACCAACAAATAAATGAAGCAACCCACTGATTGTATCGAGTTGTAAACTAAATTCCTCAAACGACTGAATTCTTAATATTTTTTCTAGATCAACAGCGTTTGGAAAATATACAGAAGTATTAAAGTTTCTTCGTAAACAATTTTTCCAAAATAAAGGATGATAGTTTTTAAATGGATGATTTCGTACACAGTTATTCTCCATTTTATCCCCGTTTCCTCCAAAATAATTTGCCTGCCACACGATTGATGTTTCTAAGCTGCCGACATCCAAAGTCCAATCAAAATAAGGAATAGTAACAGAACAATCGATTTCTTGTAATAGCATTTCAGTATAGCGAAGAAAAAACCTGTGCCAAG
Organism: Nephila pilipes; assembly: GCA_019974015.1. Lineage (NCBI taxonomy): Eukaryota > Metazoa > Arthropoda > Arachnida > Araneae > Nephilidae > Nephila > Nephila pilipes. Next base: position 385,202 of record BMAW01039976.1, read on the forward strand.
GTAAGAAATAAACATTTCCTCGTGATTGCGGCATGAATTCGTGATACAAATCAGTCAAATTTTGCCATGTATCCTGCATTGCAAGCACTTTTATAGCGCTTTGGTAGCGTTTCATTTCTTCCTGTGTCATATCTCTTATTTCTTTGCGAATATTGATGGACGTGCAAGAACATTTAATGTGACCAGACATCGTACATTCACAACTTCCACAACCTAATGGAAATTTTTCTCTGAAAAAATAAGATCTTTGAAGAAAATTGCACCCACACTTCTCTTCACAATGAACTTCTTCACACTTTTTACCCGGGCTAAATGCAACAACTTGTAATGCTGTTGATTGCTTTTCCATTTTTCGGCAATCTTTCAAATTCATGGCGCGACATTCATATTTCCAACCGGAACTGAGACCATAATAATCCCAACCGTCCCGAGAATATCCATAGCAGTTGAATCCAGCTCGATTATACCCATCTTTATCGTATCCAAGTGAATCAAATTTGATGATACCATCGTGATCTCCATAAATATTGTATCCTGTAATTAAAACAAAAATAAAAATGAAAATATTTGTAAATTTGTCCCAATGCAGTAATGAAAAGTTTCTCTTAAAATGCAATAAAAATAATACAAGTTCTTGAAACTGAACATCAAGTAAAATAGACTGAAAATAAACATATACTACTTTTAAATAAATTTTAAGCAAAAAATCAAGATATTTTAATAATTTCAAATAGTAATAGATAAAACAATGGCTTTTCAAGGTTTAGGAACAATTAATCTTGTGTGTCTAATTTGAAAATAAATGAACATAAAAACATGAAATTTAGAAGTGTTTTTTAAACAGTCATCTTTTTAATTTTACATATTTTTGACATAAAGAATGATTTGAAATAAATAATTGAATTTTTACAAATGCTCAATGTTTGATAAAAAAAAAAAAATAACAGAATTTTGAGAAAAAATTAAATAAAGGGGTTTAAACATGGAATAATCCGTCACTTATTTGTAGTGAGTTAGTGGTTTCGACTTTCCGTAGTGTTAATTAAGCTGTCGGGGTCTGGAATGGGAATCAACACCCACACATAGAGTAACTCTTTTTCCAGTTTGCTTAGTGACCTTAGAGAAGGATTTAATGCATCCACCTGTCTGCCATGGTAGATCGAGAATTGGCCATTCCATTTACTCTAAACCTTAATCCTCAAGATATTCATCAACAAGCTCAGTTAGGTGAGATCGAGTGCTATTAACCATTCAAATGAATTCATCACCAATAGCACCAACATATGATGGGTTTCGGGGAGCAAAGATCTCGCCCCGATATTTTGCGGCAGTTCGATCACAAGGCGTTTGCAAGTCAGTGTAACCATCCATAGAGAGAGTAACTACCCAAAACCCTCTTCCGTAACTGCCTTTAAATAATATTAGATTGGTAGAAGCTGCTGCTTTTATTTTCTTTTTGTACTCTCCAATCAGCTCTTGATCTTAATAACTGTTCTGTGTAAACATGAACTCGTCTGAGAGGAGCACAGAAACTTATTACTGTCTGGTGGAAGTAGCGTGCTCTTTTATTCGCCGTAAACGAGCACCTCTGTTTTGTCAATTAAAGAAGTCAAACATAAGAGGTCATTTAGAGTTCCGTCTTTGATTGTGAAGAGGTAAACGTTGGTTTTGAAGATTATCATCGTTGCCTTGGCCCAATGATATGAAATGAGCCAAGGCACAGAAAGCGATTTTGTGCTCAGATTAGTTGCTCCGCGTAATAGCAAATATTGCCGTCCTTGCTGCATCATTCTGATTTGAAATGAGCCAAGGTATAGTGGAGTTCCTCCTCCTTAGAACTGAAAGAGTTAGAAATTTGAGGGGCTTATAATCTATGGGCTACCAAAAACAGATCTTCTGGATATTCAATATTTGGACTTAAACAGATCTCAGAGTCTTTGGATCATACTAAGAAGTACACGAAGACGTCGTGCAGTATAACCTTTTGATAACTCCTTTTCCATCCATCCGATTACCCATCATCTTAATTAATTTGGTTAACGATATCTCTTAGACAAAGCCAACAATATATTAGTTACAACAATCAAAGATCAAGAAGTATACAAAATTCTTTTCAAATTAAAAAAGTGGGATATTCGCGGTTTTCCCCAACTACTGTATAAATGCCAAATTTCTTTTAAAAATCGCTGTGGGCGTAATCGTTTCATGAGATTTTATTTAAGTCATTTATGATTATTCATATAAACCATATTTTTCACTTTTATTTTCATTCTTATAATAGCGAGATCAAAAAACTGATTGTATATATAGTTATTTTAGCCAGGGTATCAGAATGTAGCTTGAAAATATGTTCCTCTAAATAAACTTTATTGTTATTTAGATGTTTAGGAAGCAATTTCAAATGCATGTTATATAACGATGAGTATAACTTAATTGTTCTCAGAATTATTTAAAGACGTTATTTAATTTTTATATCAATACTTATTTCAATAGTTCCTTTTTGCATTCAAATTACAATCATAACTACGCTGTTTCGAAAATATAACTTTTAACATAATTATGAACAGAAACGCAGTGTCAATAATATGAAATCATGAAACTAAATGCACACACGCTGCATTGAAATATGCGTTTAAAATGAATCAAACACTGAAATAATTTTTTTATATGTATAGAATGCATAGCTTTCATACCAGTTAAATTGAATTTGGTAATGTGATGATAACCATTAGAATTATAGCCCTGTCTGTCAATACCGTCCTTATTATAACCATTTCTATCGTAACCTAAAAAATAAGAATAAATTTTAAGATAAGTTGTAAGAATATGATACATATTTATAAAATATAAGAAATAAAGCATATCAGTATGAAACAATCTATACCATCGTAATCCAGATTTTTGTATCGGTATATCCCTTTTTCACCTCCAAAGCCATTTTCTACAAATCGGATGTCATTGTTTCGTGATCTTCCATCAGCTGTAAATCCATATCTAAAATATTAATTATTTTAATAGTTTTATAGATAATTATAAGGTTATGATAAACTACACATTTACATTAAAAGTTCAGTCTCCTATTAAAAGATATTTATAAATTTTATAACTAAAATTTTAAAAAGTGGTTAAAAGACACCTATGATGAAAGAGATAACTTAAGCACAATATTAAGAATAGCTTTAAATTATTATAATCCTTAAAGCGTCATTATGAACAAGAAATCTATAATATGTAGGAATATCTTTGATTTAGTGAAGAAAGATTTAAGATATTCTATAAAGGCTAGTGTAAAAAATAAAAGTAAGGAAACTTAATTCGCCCTTCTGAAAATGTAAAACAAAGATAGTAACAACGTCAATAACAAAGAAAACAGTATTAATAACAAAATTTATAATTTTAAGTATAATTTTTGAAGAAATAAAGAGTTATTTATTCAGAGTATCTTGTTTCCTTCGTAGATTTTTTTAGATGAAAGTTATTTATAATTTTAATAAATTTTCTATTTTATTATATTAAAAATAAGACATTATCCAAATTTTAAGTACCAATTATTAATTATTTATTTAAAAAACTGAGAAGTTGAAGTGCATTACAGTAAAATTGAAGATTCTTATTGCTTATCTATAAAGATTTTGTATAGAATACATCAAAATAATTTATTTACTATATTATAAATAAATCCTACTCGTGAAACGAACCAAAATCTGAGGTGTTTTTATATTCAATGTGATATCAGAAAGTTCATACAGAATAACATAAAAATTCTTTAAGACTCTTGTCACATTCAGAGTAAAAATATTATAGTTAGATAAATAATGTTTATATTAAAAATATTTTAGTTTATTCCTTATACAAAAAAAAAGGATGAAAAATATATATACCAAATTTCATCGCTATATTGGAAAAATATTTTTGTGTTATCGTAAAGGGTATAAGTTTATGGTGAAAATGCGATTAAGTTTAAAATTAATTTCATGTTATAAAATAACCAAAAAATATTAACAAATCCCAAGCAAATTTGAAATGGTTATCAAAGAATTTCTAAAAAACAAATTAAGGTTTGAGATTGAGTAGAGGAGTTAAACTAGTTTTTTGGAATAGCATCCCTTCCACTTTACATTACTATAAATACTAGGATTTCTGTATAAAATTAAAAGAAAATAAATATGAACACATAAACAAATGAAAAACAACACATATTGAAAAAACATACCTACAAGTATAATCTTAGAAATCAAAATGTTATATGGACAACAAAACATAAAAGGAACGGGATAGCATAAAAGTTCAAAAATTAATTGAATTAAGCAAGATTATATATTTTTTTCAAATTAAATGAAATTAGTGGAATGTAAATTATGAAGGAATTTTTACATTTTGCGGCTTGCTTCGTATCAAAGTGTGTGATAAAGTACATAACATTGTACAAAAAGATTAATAAACGAAGCCATTTTGATCATATAAATGTAAAAGTCTTAATCAAAAAGTAAAAGGGTAGCTCCATCTATATATAAGATAAAAATAAAGGTAATTAATGCTGCGTTTCAGACAAATAAAAAAAAATTACAGAAATTTAAATTTGCTTTTTTCTCATCTTGTGTTCAATTTTTTTCATGTGTAGATAGGTTTTTAAGAAATTGTAAGGTAACCATATTTTCAGCAATAATTAAAGAATTTCTAAATGTTTTTAATTTTGTCGAATTTGTGTAAAAAAGGAACCTGAATGTTTATTTAAAAGCTATGTATTTCAATTTTTTTTTTTTACAAAACAGCCCTTGGCACCTTCAAAGTACTCTCCATTTTACTTAAGACATTTGTCCAATAAGTAATTCCATTGTTGGATACAATTTTGATATTCAACTGCAGGAAGAGCTGACAGCTCATCCCTAGTTTTTTTTTCCGGGAGTCCTTTCATGCCCTTTTTCAAATTTGGAAACGAGAAGAAATCGCACTAGGCTAGATCAGGTGTGGAAATCGTGCAGTTTTTGGTCAAAAACTGGAGTACTGATATGGATCTTTTTGCTGATTTGTTAGAATCCGAGGCACAAATTTTGTAGCGAATTTTCTCGTTCTTAAACCTCCTGTTAAAATTTATTAAATCGAATTCCAAAACAAACCAACTAATTCCGGAAGTGCAAGTTCACGAATATTCATTTTTGCTTGTTCGGGAAGTTTACGGACGTCCAGAATGAAGTTTGATATTAAACGACATGTGGCCATTTTTTAATATAGAGAACCACTCATACGCTTGACATTTTTTCAAAGCGTCATCTTTTTAAACTATTTTCAACATCACGGTAATTTCTGTGACATTTTTCTCTAGCAGGATGCAAAATTTCACAGACGCGTGTTTTTAGTACTCCCCCCCCCTCATATATATATAAAGGAACATTGAAAAAAGGTCACCAAGAAGGGAGCATCGGATTGAAATGAAATTTAATAAACATATTCGTAATGATAAAAAAGGAGAGATTCCCTTGATCCCAAAATCAAGAAAATTAAACAAATACATTTTGTACAATTAAACAAATACAGTGCAACTTCAATTTCGCGTCGGGCTGCCTTCTGCTGCAATACATGTCGCAACACGGTTCGGCATTAAGTAGATTAAAGGTTGAACTTTGTCCTGAGACAGATGAGCCCACAAACTTTGAATACTCCCCTCCAAATCATATACAGAGTGACACGGTGGCATCTGCGTTTTCACTGGTCCCACAAATGCTCAACAGGAAACAAGTCCAGGGAGCGGGTTGGCCATGGGAGAGTCTGAACATGACGTAGAAAGTCTTGTGCTACTCGAGTTGTATACGTACGAGCATTATCTTGCTGAAAAATTGCCCCTGGAAGACCATTTAGGAAAAGTCCCAATCCGTGACATTCAACGTCGCTCTGGCTTAGCACCGCTGTAGACGGAGTCGCCAATGTTTCGATATTAAAGACATTATTCGAAAAGGGTATTTGAATAGCAGATTCGCTTCCACAAAGCGAATGGAAATGGTATGTGGAATAACTGGCAGCCCTACATCTGATTGTATCGTGGAATGAGTCACTGTGGGATCCTCGAGCTCTTGCCACACGATCCTTCTATCCTCTCGCCTTGTCGGATTCCTGGTCGTTCCAGACCCGTCCTCCTCACTTGGGTACCATCTCGTGTCCACTGCACCCAACATATTCTGACGGCACACTTCGAACGATCGGCCTGGCGAGCAACACGGAGAGTCGACCATTCCTGCGGTTTTCATGCCGAAGATCAAGCCCCTCTTAAACTCACTTAACTGTGCGAAATGTCTTCTCACACATATACCAGGCATTCTTTGCTTACTAAAATCCTTCTAAAGTCGGAATATGATTTTTACATTTATGACTCTTCCCCTTCGCACCGGTTTATATAGGACCCACTTCCTGATTGCAGAGCCAATTCACGGTGTGTAGTCATGCACATGGGCACCAAATTTGGATAATTTTAATACCGGATACCATTCAACTACTTTGTAAAGTTCCGCGATTGTAGCTCACTTCCTTCTTGGTGCGCTATTTTCAATATTTCTGAGTGTGTATCGATGTTATTTAGTGCTGTTTTCTTAGGAAGAATGGAATTTGAAGTTCATTAAGTATTGAATCAATGCCATTCATTGGATCTTGATGGCCATCAAGAGAGGTTGAAGTAATTCACCAATTACATTAGTTTAGTTTAAGTTCAATTTTTATCAACGTCGCACTAGAAGCAACAAGAGGGCTATTGGCGACGGACATCGTAATTTGAACCTCAGTCAAGTGACGAGGACTACACCTGAGCTTGCACCCCCTCTCCTAACTTCCACCCCGCCAAAGGGAGAACTTTGGGTCCAGATGGATTTAACGTGCATCAGCCCCGGCTACATGGCGGGTCTTTAGCGGCCAAGGATCGAACCCGCGACTGAACGAAAACCGCCGGCCATGAATCCAAAACCATGACCACTAAGCTACCGTGGCCCCTCACCAATTACAAGACATTATCCACATCATGACAGCGCGAAATTCACACGTCTTGTGCAGCAATTGTCAACAGAGAAAAAGATCCATTGGTTGGAGTCGTGAGCTTTTATACTTGACGGGAAAGGTAGTTAGCTTAAATTTTTCAATACAGCATTTAAACGGGGTTCGAGATGTTTGTAGAAAACAAAGCAGGCGCGACTCATAAAGAGGAAGTTACAGTGGTTGAAAGTGGAAGTCAAAGTAGTTTTAATTTTAAAAGGATAGCATCAAGAATATTCAAATAAAAATAAAAGGAGAATAAATTTAATTTTTCATTGAATTGCATTTCTTTCAAAGTTTTTACGTATTGATTACTCACAAACTTCTCATTTTTTTTAGTGAAATAACGTTTAGAATGATACATTTAGTATCACCCGAAAAGTGGGAAAAAAGGGGAACATAATATTTATAAGAAAAGACAGAAAAAATGTGAGCCTGCAAAAAAGTATAACCAGAAAAATTGAAAGGACTCAATTGAAAAAATATAAATATCATAGGATATTCTCAATTTTGGGATCATAAATTGGTCGCAAAAAGATTAAACTAAATAGCTTTACTTAAAAAACAATTTAAAAAGAAATCTGAAATTTAAAATAAATGAATAAAAAAAGGGGGGGGGGGAATACTTAGACGAAAAAAAATATTAAAAGCCTATGCGTCCATTTTCAAAATGATACTTATATTTCAGTTTATTATGGTACTGTATTATTGATGTTAACGGATATCTGAATTCCTGATATAAATTCCAACAAAATTTTCGGAAAAATCCATTAACTCCATATAACTACTTTGCTCTTGAAATTTTAGTTTATTTTAACCATTTAATCAAAAATGTAAACTGAATATTCCAATGCTTTGAACACTTTTTTTTATCTCATGACATTTTCTTTGGTATTTTAATTTATTTTTAAATCACATTCTTACAATATACGCTAAATTGCCTGGCAATTATAATTAACAGATTGATTAGACAAAGTAGATCATTTAGAAAAAAATGAACATGATATTAAGATTTCTTACCTGTCATAACCATCGACATTGAAGCCATGTACCCTTTCCAAATACCTTGGTATTCTCCAACAACAAGCTCCAATTTTGCATGCAATGCGACACTCATAGTAGGAAGGGAAATTATTCGCATTCCCTGAACAACCATGATAAACAAATGAAAAGCATTCTTGATTTTGGAAATCGAAGTACCACCTTTTTTCTGGAGGACCACAACCACTCACTATGGGAGAAAATAATTAAAAATGAATTATAAATTATCAATATATTATAGATTAATAACAAAGTAAATAACTTTTCTCTAAAATAAATGGAAAACGTAACGATTTGTGTATAAAGAACGTAGGCTATTTTATTTGGAATTTTTATCGTAGTTTTCACGTCAACATGATTTTTTCAAACATTTTAAAAATTCTAATTTTATCATCGGAACATTATGCATTCTGTAGAAAATGACTGGCACAAAATTAATCAACTTAATTCGGTATTTGATGCATTTGTAAAAATAGTAACATCATTACGTTATCACAGTCATGATAATTTATTTTTTTGTGCAGTTAAAATAACCGGTTAACAAACTTGATTAATATCATGACTGACAAACATAAATTTGTCATTCAAAACTATTTGTTTACTTTTTCTAAAGGGGGTAGATGACAATTATTAAAAAAATTCAAAAAAATATGCTTAAGCAATTAAGAAATTAGTCGATGATAACTTTGTATATTTTATATATATTTATCGTCAAAAAGTAAGAAGTAATAACTAAATTATTCGTAGTACATAAAAGAACGACTTGAATAAATGGTTATTTCATTACTCAATGTATTTTCTTACTAAAAGTAAGTTATAAGAATTGAAGGAGTTGTTGGGGAAAATGACATATAAGAAATATAATTCATTGAACTTATATATGGGCGTGTGTGTACGTCCTTTAACTCAATTTTTGAAAATAAAAAAAGGGTTATATTGAAATATCATTATAATGAAAAATAAAACTCACGCTTTCCAGAATCTAAAGGTAAAGAGCATCGCTGAATAGATTTATCTTCACAATATTCACCTTCAAAATCCGGAGGACAGTCACAGGACACAAGATGTGGCAAAGTAGACCATTCAGAAAGTCTACATGTGCCACCATTTTTGCAAGGATTGGGATTACAAAAATCTATAATAAGCACAAAGAAATAATTTTTGAAAATAAAATACTTTAGAGCAAAATATAATTACTTGAATGTCGTTTAATATTTAAAGCCATTAATATATCTACGAGTATGTTAGATTTAATAAAGGAATTTTGCTTAGTGTTTGCAGGTTTATAAAAATTATTAGGCTGTACATTTTTTCTCATTCCTAACTAAATTAATGGGTAATGAAGACAAATTTTCTTAAAGGTCAAAGAAAATATTGTATCACTTTAAAACTCTTCGAAAACAGTATACTTAATATGCGCGAGAAATGATTAAAAAATATCAAATCATTTGGGGAAAAATTTGGATAACTTGAAATTCTCAATTCCAAAATGGCGCTATTTTATAAAAAAAAAAAGGGGGGGGGGGATATTATATACAGAATTGTTACATTAATGTACAATGGTTTTGCAGTTTTATTAACATTAGGTGATGCAGACATTAGGAGACATGTTTTCGTTTCCTAAAAAAATTGCAAGATATACAAAATCATTGCTTATTAATTAATTGAAACACATTCCTTGAAACAATTCACAAACATTATTATACAATGGCAATTTAAGAATTGATGTGTATATGAAGAGATATTCAAAGCGTGTAAAATGACTGCTACTAACAATTAACAGACTAAAAGAACTTAATTGTAATCGATTCATAACAGCTTTAAGAAGGTGTAATGTTAATAACTTTCATAGAGTAAGTTACGCAAACACAATTTCGATAAAAAAAAAAAAAAAAGGTTCCCCTGAACTTAAATTTCAACTCTGCCTCTCTTAACTTAATTTACATCTTTAAGATTATTGTTTCTACAAATAATACAAGTTTAAATTTTAATGTAACGTTTTTGGATGAATGTGAAGAAGAATACCAATTTTGGAATCTTTGCACTCAATATCTTGATCATTTACATGACACGTCAACGAGCAATTTCCACACAAGGACAATCGGCAAGGAGCAAATGTATAGTAAGGGCATTTCAAAAGAATTGATTCTTCACAGATAGGTACCTGCATCTAAAAAAAATCAGTTTCTCAAAATATACGATACGGTTTCATGTTGAAAGAGAAAATTTCTTACTACTTTATTATACAAAATGCAAAACCAGGTTGGGCAACACTTTTATTAAATGTATTACAATAAATATTATAATTTTTTCCTTTGCTTCTTTGAGATTCAGTAGCATCTTACAAATTTCAATAACCAAATAATGTTATTTAATTTCTCCTGTTCTAAAATACGTCAAGTATTAACAAATGTGAAAAGTTCACATACATCATTATCCCTTTCAGTCTTTCTTTATGTTATGCAAATGAAAAAATTTCTTCAAATGAAAAATTCTTCAGTATTATGAAATCCGATCTAAAAGAAATAAAAAAAAAACCGAAAGAGGCGGTCCTACTTCTTACAGATACCTAGAATATTTGATCAAAGTATTGCATTTTTTGTTTTAAATTCAAATAGCTTATTTTTGCAATTTTCATCACATTCTACTTAACTCCTTAATGAGTAGCATTTTCTCTGTCAGGCAATATATAATGCGTTTGCATAAGAGAAGAAAATATTTGCAAATGGAGTATTTAGATACTTTTTCATCTTAGTTTTGTAAAGCTTATGTTTGTTACTTGATAACGAAAAGTTTGTATCATGTTGCAAATGCAGAACATGTTACTAGTAAGGTATTTACTATGTATCCAATTAATTATGTAATTATTTTTTGTACGCAAAAAGTTTGAGAAAAAAATAACTGGTTGTCATAGGATTATAAATAACAATGTTTTTCGAAAGACTCTTTACATTAAAGATGATTATTATAAAAATAAGAGTTTATATGAAAAAAGATAAAGGTTTAAACATAATTATTCAGCTTCTCACCTGATTTCCAGAACATGATGAAAATTCAATTGACTCATTTGGATTTGCTTCTGGAGGAAGAAAAATGTCAGCAGGGAAACAAAAACGATCACACCATTCTGATTTCATATCTATGGGCTAAAATTATCAGCATAAAATAATTGACTGAGAAGTAAAATGATGTAAATAAAATTCAATAATACACATTGTAATTACAAAGCAATTTCATTCAATAAAACAATTTATTTCTCACGCATATTTAATCCGAACTATGTGTTTAACTTATTGTATCATTTACGGACATGAAGCTTACTGCGCTATGCGAGACATAAAAAGATATTATGGATGGCATGATCACATACATTACTTGTCAGTCGATGATCTAAATTGGCGTGAATTAGGCTTTGTCGATTATTACCAGGCGATTTTGCTTTGTGATTGAGAAATAATTTTGACTGACGATCTAAAATACCTTATGAATCACACACACTTCTACTCCTTCATCTCTTTTTTTCTAGATTCTGGAAACTAATAACTGTTAATTCTAAGTCAATGTAAGAGCAATTTGAAGGAAAAAATTAATACTTATTTATAGCAAAAAGAGCAGTTTATTCATTACACATAGGCGTGATAATTATGAACGCATATTTATTATTTTTTGACACAAACTTAAGCCCATCAAATCTTTTTTTTTAACGACTGATTCTATCAGGAAAACAATTTCCTCCAATTCAATGGCTAAAATTTATTGACTAGCATTATGAACAGATATTAAATAATTTTTAAAAAATTAAGAATACGCAATATAATTAAATTATTATTTAACAGACTTGCTTCTGAGCGCCCTCGTTCATTTTAAAGTTTCATACATGTAAATTTTAAAAAATTGTCAAATCTTCTGCTGCTAATTACTAGCAGCTTTCAAAGAAGTAGCAGCTCTAGTAGCAAAGTACCATTTAATTTAATCATATTTTCATCCCGCTATTCTGAATATGTGCAGTAAATATGTTTCTGTTATTTACTTTCCTTCCTAGTGTAGCATTTTAATGGCCAACTGTGTATTAAATACTACATCCAGTCATTGCAGAAAAAATTGCCAGCGCGAAATAGATTCAAAAGAGCTCCAAAGAAAAAAAATATCATCAAAAAGGAAATATAAAAAAACTCCATATATGAATCAAATTGCATTGTACAAGACTTCGGTTGTTGTTTTTTAATCTAACAGTGACAATTTCAGTAATAATTTTAATGTATTGTTTCCATTCCTCAGGTTTATAATATTGATATTTGTTGATAATATTGATGTAAAGATATTCCGGCAAAAAAGAGCTGTACCGTAAGACAAATAAATACTATTCAAGATTTAAATTTCCCAAATCCGTTCCAAAACTTATTTGATAAATAGATCCATGCTGATAGAAGAAAAAAAAACATCACGAAGTAACTTATAATAAATTATAAAAAAATATATTGAGAGAATATTACAGAGACCTACCTGAAAATTAGTCTGAGGCTCAAAATAATCCGGTTGTACATTCCATATCTGATTCATGTAAGTTTTTGGAATATCATACGATGAAAAGCAAGTTCTTGGTAATGTTTTCAGGAAATTTTCTTCTTGGTTGTAAAGTACTGTTTGAATTTTTTGGCCGGTGTTAACAACTGATCTGATTTCCATATCGCAAACACTTTCAGAGAAAGGGGTAGATTGATCAGAAGAACATCCAAAATTATGATTATCTGAAAACATTTTTAAGATAATCATTGACTGAAAGCATACAAGCTTATTAATATCTGAAAATGATTCAATCTCAGCTTGAATGAAATAACTGTTTTAAATTTTTTTAAAAAAAAAAGTTAACGTCAGTATTTTTGTTAAATTCTAAACTTAATTAAAAAAAATTATGCGATTCATCGATTATCGTCACACTTAGAAGCAAAAATAGGGCTATTAACGAGGGACTTCATAATTTTGAACCTTGGCAAAGTGACAAGGACGACACCTGAACTGAAACCTCCCTCTCCAAACTCCCGCGTTAGGCTAATGAAGCTTTGACATATATAACAAGCATTTTCTCCGCTACACGGTGAGTCTACAGTAGCATCAGACTCGAAATCACGACTTGACGGAAACAATAACGACCGTGAGTTCGTGACCAGGACCACTAAGCTACCAAGGCCCCAAAAAAATATCCGAAACTGCAATAAAATTATGATTACTCAAATAAATATCCAAAAATGTTACGACTATTTTTAAAACTTTTTTTTTTTTTTTTTTGTAATTGTCATTAAGACAAAACTCTCATTGAGAGACACTCGTACCTAAAATTATCTTTAGTTACATACCAAAAAAAAAAAATAATATTCCACGAAATACCCAATCGATGTTACCATTTTTGTAAGGAGTATATGAAAGACAAGTCAAATTAGCAATAACCAATCAAAAGTGATGAAATGGTTTCTGAGATGCAAATCAAGACATTATATCATCCGCCGGTGAAACAAACGCTTTGCGCACAGTGTGTATCTGAGTGAATCTCTGTGATGTGGTATTTTATTTCACTATGCAAGGACTCAAAATAATTTGTTATGATTCAGAAGCATCGTTAGAAAAAATTTGTGATGTGGAGAATCATCGGTCACTTAGAAACAGGGCAGACAAGCAAGGAGGCAGCGAGGTGTGTGATTATTTCAAGATAATTAGTCTTTACGCAATTGAAATAACTTTAGAACTCTATAACTGTTGTAACTCCTAAGCACTGGAACTGTACGGTGGCCTGGACAATGTCATAAACGTGTAAAAACTGTTTTTCAAAATCGATATAAGGCAATTACAGTTCGTCGTAACAGGAAGCTTATTGCTCAGCATTTAAAGCCAGAGCTTTTAGCCGACACACTGAAACTGTTTCCATCACAATAAACAATATATATAGAAGACTGAATGAAAAAAACTTTTATGCCAGAAGACTAAAGGTATGTGTTTCGTAATGAAAGAGGATTTGCTTTTTTTTTTTTTATTGGTGCAAATGACATCAGAACTGGGGTGAACTCTAATGGACCCATGTTTTGATTAATGATAGGTTGAAGTTTAACTTAACATCTGAATTTAAAGAGTTTTACACCTGGAGGGAGCCAAGATCGCGAAATTTTCCTTCGAACATTATGAAACGTGACAGTTTTGAAGGAGCAGGAATGATAGTAGAGAAAGAAATAATGATAGCTGGACATGCGCCCCAACATGTTTTAAACAGAGGATCTGTAACTAACCAGAGATAACGAGATGAAGTCTTAGAACCTTATGTTAGACATTTCAGAGGTGCGTTTGGGTCTGATTTTTTTTTTTTTTTTTTTATTTATGGATTATAATGCTGGCACACATCGGGCAAACTTCGTTAATGAACTCCTAATAAGTAAAGCCGTTAAACGATTAACCAGTCAGAAAAATCTCCAGATCTGAACCCGATAGAAAACTTAGGGGACTACCATGGAAAATCAACTTAACTCCTCCTAGAGATATAAATACCCTGACAATCTCATTGCTGGGGGAGTAGAGCTTAACCCAAACTTCTAAATTGGGGTTAATAACATTACTACCAACATTAAATCACGTTGTGATATATGTGTACAAATCATGGGTGATCACATATCACATTGAATTCATGA
>BMAW01039976.1:400027-412057 GCA_019974015.1 Nephila pilipes
TTTTTTTTTTTTTTTTTTTTTTTTTTTTTTTTTTTTTTTTTTTTTTTCTGGATACTCTTTGTCATATGTTATTGCCACTTTAATTGTTTTATGCTACAGTTTTATATCATTTATATCAAACCATTGCTCTTAATTTTTTCTTTTGTATTTATGTGTCATAATATCATGTATCGTTTTACAAAAATTCATAAAATTATAATTCACAGTTTCTAAGAAATCCATTATTTTAAAGCATGGAGAGAGAATTTTCAATAGGAGAATATTTGGATTGCTGGAATCAATTATAACGCTGTTTACAAAGTTATATGTTCACTTTTTGAGAGAAAAAAAAAGATTGAAGGGAACACTTATATTTAAGTAATTCAGAAGTGATGAGGTTAATTTTTTTTTTTTACAAATATTTGTTGCTCGATAAACCGTGACTACCTATTTAAATATTAAATAAAATTTCGAGTAATTTTAACAATGTATTATAAAAAGTATTTTACATTGAATGTATACTCGTTTTATAGTTAATTTCTCTCCCGCATACAGATTCCTTCCTTTAGTTTTTAATTATTGTGTAATCTTTATAGTCAGTCAAAGCTTGTACGAGTATTTATACTCCTACGGTAGGAAAAACTACAAATACAAAATGAGTTAACTTGATATTTCTTCCTTGAAATTATTTATAATATGCATTCTTAGCTTTTTCTAACGAACTATAGATAAATTGATTTTAATCATTCAGAAATTAACATTCAATATACTGTTAGTAAATACTTCAAATTAAAACTATTCATAACTTCATCGTACCGAATTTACCTAACAGTATACGAAAAGCTATGCTCTCTTTTTTTTATAAGACGTTTATTTTGCTTTCATTAAATAACAAAACTATATTAATTTATTATGTATTCACCACTATTATCTATGACCCTTCTCTTACCTTTTTTTTCATGGCAGCTTATCAACTCCTTCCTTGCAAAATGTGATTGCTTAGGACCGGAAGAAATTTTCTTCAGATTGACTGACTTGGTCAGTAGAATTGAAGATTTTTCCATTCAAAAAGTTTTTTTAGGAACAAACAAATTGATAGTCTGTCGAGA
The DNA here is from genome assembly GCA_019974015.1 of Nephila pilipes. NCBI lineage: Eukaryota > Metazoa > Arthropoda > Arachnida > Araneae > Nephilidae > Nephila > Nephila pilipes. The sequence continues at coordinate 401,116 of BMAW01039976.1, forward strand.
AAAGATCCGGGGAGTAAGGTGTGTGGGGTAAAATAGAACATCCAAGCCTAAGAATTTTTTTTAGTCACAAAAAGAATGACGTTTTTACGATTGGTAAGTGCAGAGCACTTTTCATAGAATTTATCTTTGTAACTGCTAAATGTATGTATCTACAGTAATCGTTATTATGACTTAAATAACTTGTGAAGAATTATACCTCTACAATACCTCCACACGAACAAAAAAATATTTTTTCCATGGAGATTTGCTTTCGGATCTGATTTGGGTGGTAGATCCTTATCAAACCATTATCTTTTGCGGACGCAATTATCAAAGGTTATTCAATTTTCAGCGCCCTCCCCCTGTTATAATCCCGTCTAAAAAAAGACTTGATTTTTACCTGAGAGCAGCCTTGAGGTGATTGTTATGTGACCTTCTTTATTCCACTTTCTGAAATTGTGAGGTACCCCTATTCATAACTAAATAATTTTCCTTAATTTCTTCAGGTGGCAATAAACAGTTGATTATGATGTACTCAACCTTTCTGCTATATATTTTGTAGATGATGGAGATTCTGCTTCAATATTGCTTTTAAAAGACAGTCGTCGAGGGGGAAAGGAGATCCAGTACTCAGTTAAGCTTTTAAAGTCGTATCTCCAGAACGGAATTTGGTCGTATTTCCAGAGCCAATTTCTAACTACCCAGTTGGTTATTAGTCCTTTACCATATACACTGTATATTTTTTTCAGCTGTCGTCTTAAGACGATTGCCTTGTTTAAATTCCCAAAGCAATTACATGACGAACATGCATTTTTTCAACCTCCACTTTAAGGGTTAGGAACAACAGTTTAATATAATGTGCTTCACTCCAAACAGTTGACAGAAGATTAACTAAACTGTATCTATTAATAACTTTTTGTTCTGTAACTCATAGTGCATAGATACAAACAATAGATTCTACTTAGCTGCATAGAAAATCACTTATGACTCGACCTAATATTTACTAAGAGTATTCTTATATATGAATTTTTTATTAACATTTTTACTTACTTATTTACTGCGCCTAATTTAACCAAGCAATAAAATCACTTATCTTCAACATCGCTCGATTCTACGATATCACTCTTTTACATAAGTGGAACGGTGGGAAGAGGATAAGAGGGATTTTTCAACAGTAAAAGAGAGAAGAAAAACGATTATTTTTAAATTGAAAAAGAAAAAAAAAAAAGAGATAATTGGGGGGGTTAACATATATTACAGTTTATTGTGTAATATATATAACAAAAAGGGAAGACTGAGAATGCTTAAAATATTGTTCCTTTTAACCTTTCATTTGCTCAAGAAAATGGAGTTAAAATGAAAAAAGGAAATGGACAATCCCTTTTTCTAAAGAACTTACCACGAAAATTACTAGTACGATGTTCCTCACTCCTCTCAATGCCTTTGACTGAGGCATAAGTAATACACAAGTGTTTTTCTGAATCGATTAAAAACTTCTGTTTCGTGTTGAAAGGAATTAAATTTGCTTCCAAAACTTCGTTTTTGTACTTTTTCAAATTTTCATTGGAATGACGCTGTTCCCATTTCCAGAACAATGAATCAATGTAGGCATGTAAAGAGTAGAAAATAGGATCATGTGGACTATCTGAAAAAAAATGTAAATAATCCCTTTATTATTTCAACATGCATTTAATAAAATTAACAAATAATAAAGAGTTTTTCTTTAGCAGTGCATCACTTTTTCTCGTGATATATAGAATGATTCTAATTCGAAAAAGAAGGAAAAATAAATGAAAACGTATATTTGAAATAAAAAATGCAACATTTCATTGCCTTTTTTAACATGCTATCATGAAATGAGGAAAATAGTTTACGTGATACATATGTAAGATTGATGCACAATATTTCAAATAAACAATGCATTTGGGAAAGATAGGCTCACTCCTTCTCGTATTTTTGAAATTCCTCTTTATAAATGTGCATCTGTAATGAGAAGGGATTTTCACAACACTAATGATAAAAACTTAATTACTTTTTACTTATAAAAAACTTATTTCTAAATTACACTTATTTAGAATATAAATTTACAAATTAAACAAAATAAAAAAATAATTTACATCTTTTTGGATTTAGATTTCAAATTTATTTCGAATTATTAATTTCATTTTTATGAATCCGCATCATAGCATATTAGTTTTTCCAACAACATTTGCATGCATTGCATAGTTTACTAATTTCAAAATGATTCATTTATGTAATTTAAGAAAGTCTTTAATTTTAATATTGAAATATCGATTAGAAAACAAAGTATATTTATTTTATGTGATAGAAAATTCTTTGACTTATAAATAAGGCTAAGATCATTGTAGACGTAAAAGTATTTTACATGGTTTAATAACACTATTCCTAAAAAAAAAAGTCTCATTTTTATTTTTGATTTGATTTTCTTTAAAATACTTATGAGTGACCAGTGAAACATATAAATATCATGTACACTGAAAGTCAACTTACAGATATGCGAAGTATACCTCAATTCAAAAAATAAAAGGCAATAACTGTCTTAAATGAAAAAAACACCTTATCCCTCTACTTTTTACGTGTAACAGTATTTTGAAAGTAAAATATGACTATATAACCAAATTTAAGAAATATTAAAACCACTTTTCATAAAATAATTTATAAAATAGCATTGTGTCCAGTATACAGCAATATAGAGTCATTTACATATAAATTTTTACTACTTTGCCCGAATCAATATTTTTCATAACCGATATATAATTATAAAAAGAACCATGAATAAGGTGACAGATGATTTTTTAATACTTACTAGTTGTTTCCATATCTCCTCCAATTAAATTATGCATGTAACTGGAAATTCCTTGAAGCGCGGACGTAAATTCATAAAAATCGGGCTTTGAAAGAGACAGCGCTACATCTATCATGGTGGGAGCATTACTGTCAACTTTAATGTCTCTTTTAATGCAAGGTGTCCATGACATATTACTTTTATGTATAAACAGTTTTTGACAAGAAATTCCATTCGAGTGAACAGATCCGAAAAAGTCTGGTCGCCAAACTACAGAAGATGATAAATTGCCTGCGTCTAGAGTAAAATCAAAATAAGGAATCATTGTCGAGCAGTTATAATCCTGTAAATGTCGCTCCATCGTTCGCAAAAAATTCCGATTCCAAAACAAAAAGTACTGCAGAGAATTTGCATGCATGACATGAGTGACGTAAAGATTGCGTAAAGACGTCCACACACTTTTATCTCCTCCTACCTGAAGATGAGCAATTGCCTGCTGGTATTGAATCCGTTCAGAGTAACTGAGTTCTCTAATTTCTCTTCTCACACCAGTTTTCCGGCAACTATGAAGCGATAAAAAATAGTTTTGAAATACCATCATTAAAAATAATGGGTGAACAAATAGAAATAAAAAGAAATAGTTTTGAAAAATTAATAACATTAGTAACAAATAAACTTAAAATGATGCTGTGAATACCATGAATATATTGTCTGAGCAACGAAAATATTGACAATTCGTTCATTTAATTTAATACTAACAGTTTTTTTTCCTTCAAACTGGTTTTATAATCCGTAAATTATAAAACCAACAGCTATAAATATATTTATTATCGCAAGAACTCAAAAAAAGTAATGGTAAAATAACTCATTCCCTAGAGATTTGAAGAGAATCAGTTCCAGGTAAATTTATATTTCCAGGTAAATTTAAAAGAAAAAACTAATATATATAAATTTTCAGTCTAACTTGCTATCATGAATACATACGTTAGCGTTTGCATGAAGTATGTTTTCACTAGAAACTGTTTTACTTGTTTATTGGTTTATTGCTAACTGTAAGCCGAAATTAATAAAATACTGAAGAGCTCCCGATTTTCATCAAGAAAAATAGGTTACGTCTCAATAAAAAAATTTCAATATTTTTTTCTGTAATTGTATATGTTATTTTCACTATTTTTAAATTTTTTGTCAAATTGGAATTTTTAATTAGAGTATTTGTATAATTGATTCAAAAACTAAATTCATTGTTGAGTGTGGATTCATTCTGTAAGTTAAATAATGTAAATCTATCTGTCCATCAAAATTAATGCAATTCCATAGTTATGTATAACCGCCTAAATGGATTTAACGACAAGTTTCCTTGCTCAGCTACAACAACAGCCGAAAGAATGTCACGAATGACCAGTCAATGGCAGAGCTCGAATTAGTCTCCTTACAAGGCGCCATTTTTAGATAAGGAATAATAGCGTCTGCATTTCATAAGGCATATTATTGAAGTCATTCATTAAGGCGGCGTTGATTCTTTTCGCAATCCACTACGTAACCCGGATGTAGAACTTAGATAACACCGGATTTGAATCCCCAATTACTCACTCTATAAACTCCTTTTGCTTTCAATAGCTCAAAAATGGTCTACTATTACTTTATTGATGACTTCTGGATTGTCAATAAGTTAGTCCCACGTTTTATATTTTTTAACATAAAGTAAAAGCTTCTTTTTAGCTCATTGATAGACCATTAGACCCACACACAAATAGATATAATAAAATAACAGAAAATCCTATAATACGGGAAAAGAATTTGACACAAAATGCTATAAACTTTTTTTTACGCAGAACGTGTGTGTGAGTATGTATATATGTATGTATATATATATATATATATAATGAATTTATGTTATATTGTTAACATTAAACAAGGGATGGACCTTATTTTTATTTGAAAGAGCGTTTTCTTAATCCCTTAGTTCCTAATTTATTGTTTATTTACTGCATGTATTATAATATGTTACTTTTATTTAAGCCATTAAAACATAAAATTAAGTAGTTCTAATAGTTCAAATAAAATTTGAGAAAACATATACGGAAATAACTGACAACTCGTTTTATATGTAAGTATCGTGAATCTTAACTATGAAATAATATAGTAGTTCACAGCGGCAACTATTGAAGTTTATCGTATGTAAAGCATTTAATAAATAAATTCTATATAATTCATACTTATTCGCATTTTTTTATGCTAAAACGAAATAAGTTGTAAATTACGGCTTGTAATAATATTACCTGCAAGAAATATGTTCATCGAAGCATTGACATGTTTCGCAACCAAAGGAGAAGGACGATCCTGGACTGTAAAGAGATATACCAGTATGGCATACTTTCGATGCAATCATGCCACAGCCTTCGTTAGGACACTTGATGCCCGGATAGAAGCCTAAGACTTCAATGTTTGCATCTTGACATAATACCTGACAGTTCTTCATAGTTTCAGCCTAATATCAGAGAAAGGAAATAATGTTATGAAACAAAAATAATAAAAAAGTTTCTAGAGAATTAAAATAACTCATATTGTTAACACTCTGCAGTTCAGTAGATATTTTTTAAATTTGTTCATTGACATTATCATCGTCCACTTGATTTAATTAGAGCTAACACACACATTTATATATATGTGTGTGTGTGTGTGTGTGTGTGTGTGTGTGTGTGTGTGTGTGTGTGTGTGTCGTGTGTCGTGTAAAAGTGTTTGTATGTGTGTGTGTGTAAGATGTGCCAATTAATTTATCATTAAAAAAACATAAAAGCAAGAAAACAATTAAACCAAAATCAACAAAAAAAAAAAACACTTTTATAGAACTACGTAAAAAAGATGGAATGAAAAATTGAATCAAATGAAACTAAAGAATAGTTTGAGTACCCAACAAACAAAACATGGGTTATTCAGACTGGGACAGAATTGTCGTGTTAAACTAGTTCTATGGTACCAAACCTTCCCCCAATGTCTTGTTGGGTAAAATGGATTACTTCCAAATTCAATTTGTAATTTAAAGAAAAGAAACAATAACAAAGAAGAAAAATTGAATGGCGAGATATCTCACCATTAATTATTTTGAAAAAAAACAATTGTTTTCCGAACTAATAAAATATATTCTTCACCTAAAAAAAACTTTCCAATTAAAATTTTTTTAATCAAAAACCATCTATTAAATTATCCATATATATATATATATATATATATATATATATATATATATATATATATATATACGGAAGGACTGTAATCGTTCAAAAAAAAACCTGTTTATGACGACAAATGGAATTGCTAAGGGAAGTTGGTATTATCATTTCATACTATCCTCTGTTAAAGGGCGCCCAAGCAAATTTCACATTGATTCATATGTTAGTTTTGATTACTGTCAGTGTCGTCGTCATTTAGCGTCTAGTTCTCACTGACAGGATTCATCATTACACGTCGGAAATCAAACAGCAGTCAAAACAAAGGATTCTTTCCTGTGAATCTACTACATGAGGGTGTTTAAGTCTCATCGGTTGGTAAGGTTATCGCTACGATACTCTGGGATATGAAAGGTGTCATACTCATAGAATATTTTTGAAAAAAGGAAAAATGAAAAATATAACTTATATATATATATATGTTATATATATATATATATATATATATATATATATATATATATATATATGGAGAAAGAAGTATATATATATATATATATATATATATATATATATATATATATATATATATATATATATATATATATATATATATAATCCGTACCGCTATAATTTTTTTGAAAATTAAAAATTATTGATCAATTGTATTAAGTTTTTCAAAATTTCTTACATATAAATTCTAAAACTTAATGTTAGTACCAAGTTTTTACTCTCCATCTTCAATTAGCCTTGAGATGTCATGAAACGAACAAAAACATTATACAGATACAGTTTTAGTTGGTGTTTAATTTTTCTTTGGTTTCATATCTTCTTTTTACACAATTCATACACCCTGAGCTCTGACAACTCTAAAATTGTGGCAGAATGTAGTAAGTATGTACCGGGTGATCAAGAAATAACAGGAGGTGTTCGGAGCCCTGTAGCGTGTTATGTACTGGACAAAATGTAACAAAATTTGGTCACCATGCACATTAAAGAGTATGCGATTTCGATATTTTTTTATAAAAAATATCGAAATTATATATTAATTATAAAAAATAACAAGATAGTCAAAAATAAATTCATGTATCAAAATGTAATTATTGAAAAAAAAATTAATGAACAGATACCTAAATTCATGAATAATACTTCTATTATTATGAGGTCATTACCCATCGCTGGTTCTAGTATTTTTACCGCCGTAAGCAAACCCCCCCCCCCCAAAAAAAAAAAATGTCTCTCCCCAATCTTTAAAAAAAAATTTAAAAAAACTCTGAATGTGAAAAAAAATTTTTTTAGAAGAACTACTTCAACCGGAAAAATGACATACTATAATTAAATTAAGATAATAATACTGATACAGATTTACGGAAAAATGTTATATCGATAAACAAAATTTACATTTATGATAAGCTAACGACAATGAACTTACAAACTAAAACTAGTATCGACCATTTTTAAAGATAGTTTAAGTACATTTTTAAGACAATAAAAAAAACTAATTCAATAATATACAAAGTCTAAACTTAAATTAAAACTATCTCTCTTTCGATTTGATTTAATTGTTCACGCTGAGAAGCAATACGAAAGCTATAGGCGACGGACCTCGAAAATTTGAGCCTCGGTCATGTAAGGAGGACGATGCCTAAACTGGCGCCTCCCTCTCAAAATTTCCACACCAAGTCATTGAGGACTTGAAATCTCACCCAGATTTAACATCTACATGGCTCTCTTTCGTAATATTATTTTTGAAAAATTGCGTGAATAACTTCTTTCAGAGATATAATTTATTACTAAGTTCATGTTCTCCATTGTCAACATTGCTAACCCATTTCGAGGATTTTCAGGAAATATCATTCTCAATTTTTTTTTTCCTATTTTTTATTTAGAAAATGTTCTTGTGGGTAGAAAATACTTGTTGAATCCTATCTGCGGCGCTAGTGCTTACCATAATTTACGTAAACATTACCCTCAGGCATGTCTATTCCTGTTGTATTTAAATAAGTTTGCTAGATCCTGTCTGCAGTGCATTTCAAAATAAAGAAACACTCAAATGTCTGTCTATTCCTGTTGTATTTTTTTTTCTCATTTAATTTCCAGATTCAAGAGATTGAAATATATTTTTGTGGGTAATGTTTATTTATTTTTGCGCTCTAATTCTGGTTGTTTTGACGTTCATAAATTTTGTCGCCTACCATCTAGGGCTGTTCATAAATTTTTGTCGCCTACCATCTAGGGCTATCCTTGCATTACCATATAAGCCAAAAGTATAATTAAGAAAATGTTTTCATTCTGTTATTAGATCAATTGTAAATAGAAACCGATATGGATTTTGAGTTTTCTAGGATATTAGCAGATATTGAATTCTACAAAAGAAAGTTATCTATAAAGATGCAATACACCTAGATAACAAAAATACATTTTATAAGACTAAATATTGTTGCTATAATTTAATGTTTTTCCTGATCTGTTTTACCTGACAAATCATATCCGTAATTTCTCCAATTTTCATTCTGTAACAACAAGTGCCTTGTAAGCAGGACGTGGAACAATCCTCAAAAGTAAGAAATGTTGACCTGGGCTCAAAGCATCCTAAAATAAATGCTTTATGCATGAAAAGTTATATAATATTTTGAAAAGTTCACAACAATTCAGTTTTTATTATTAACTAAACGTGTTGTAATAAATAAAAATATTTTTGAATATTAATAATTCGTTATACGTATAATTTGCAATTCAACCAAAATTGACGTGTATAATATTTAATGTAATTAATTTCTCTATTTAAACTCTTCCTACTATTTATAGATGAAAGACAAAGTTCTGTTTATTAAAATGCAGGCAAGAGATAATTCTTATTAACTATAAAATGACTGTATATCCATATTGCATCTCTAACTAGATTCTACACTTCACTAGATTCCCAAAAGTATATGCTATAATTTTCAGTGAAAAATGTTCAAAGAGTTTATTACTTATATGCAAGAATTTGAGATGTATTACATAACATATTCCTTTTTTTTCTGCACATTTAATTCAAAATATTTTATTCCTTCAATTCATTGTTAAGCATGATAGGGAAAAAAAGAATAATTTTATTGTGCATTATCCTGATGAATTAATCAGCTAATGACAAATAATTTTTAAATTGATAATTCTTTCTGAAAAGGATTATTTCGTAAAGCATTTCTTAAAAATTGATACTTAGAAAACTCACTTCATAAAAAATTAAACAACTGAGTGTTCTATGAAAATAATGTATAGAGAAAGAGATATTTATTTTTCCTTAACTGGAGGTTTTCAAAAAAGTTACATTCAATAAAGCAAAAAATAATTATCACAAAAAGATACATTTTTGGAGTTAGCAAATTTAGAAGTATTGAAAGAATTACAGAGAGAAGAAATAAAGATAATATGACTATAGCATTGTATTACGTTACCTGAAAAAGTAGATTTACATTGATTGGAATATGAATCAAAGTACCATATGGCTTGACTATGGTTGCAGTGACTATTCGTTTGGATTGGTGAACAACTAGTTATGGTTTGTTCACACAAGGGTCCAGAAAATCCATCAGGGCAGCTGCATTGCACTGAATGCCTGTTCAAGGATCCTAAGCACACACCACCATTTAAACATGTATTTTCACTGCACTGCAGCTCGCAATACGGAGAGTGATAGGATGTATAGCAATTGATTTTATCATCCTACAGTACATTAACAAATAACAATAAGATCAATCTAGCAAAAATTAAGAATAACATAAACAAATATTGAAAAAAAATTCTCTATAATCTATGAAAGAGTTACACAACATAAATTTCATGATAAGCATACAACATCACAGAACCCTTACATCAGAACACCCATTTAAACAAAATACATCTTTGAAGCTCTCATTTAATCCATGAATCATTCACTTTATAGTATGCGTATTTCTGCTACTTGAAATCACGAGTTAATCATTAATAACTGTTCTTAAATTGTTTTAACTTGCCCACTTATGCCATTTACGAAAGACATCTTCAAACACTTTTTACTTCTATGACTGGATACCTTTCTCATATAGTATATAGTTGTTTCATGACAAAAATTAAGAATTTTTGAGCAAATAATTGAAAAAGAAAATTAGTGTTTCGGAAATAAATTTGCTTAAGTAAAGGAGTACTATAAAATTTTAGAAACTTTCATTTGAGAATTATATTAGATGGAATGATTTTGCTTTGAAACACGTACCACAAGAGAAAAAAATATTTTTCAATTTAATATATGAAAACTTTAAATAATGTACCACACAGATTTCTTAATTAAACTGATAGCGCTTTGCGACGAATTCTGATTTGAGTGGGGGGAAAAATCCAAAACATTTTAGCATTTGAATATATTAAAAAATTAATGATAAAAATCTTAAGAAATTCTTTCTCTCTCTCTCTCTGAAACAGTATTCTATATAATTATTATAATTCTCTGCATTTTACGAGTATACATTATAATAAACTACATCATGTAAAGCTAAAACTGATTAAGTGATTAAATTTGTGGTATAAACCTTAAGTAAAAGAAATTTAAGTAACTATGAAAAAGTATACCTCACATCTACAGGTTGTGCATGGATCAGGATACCAAACATCACCATCTGCATAAAATATATCTTCTGACTTGCAGCGTCGAATATTACCACACTGACCCGACAAAGAATTGACGTGTATTTGAAGTTCAGTATTCTAAAATTAAAAGAGACAGAAGTATGCAGATATATAATCATATCATGTGTGTTCAGAATTTTGCAAAATTTAATCATATGTAACTTTAAACATAATAATTAATTAATGACCAATTATTCAACTTTAATTTACTTGTCATAAAAAAGAAAATAATTGCTAATATAAAGGGTGGAATGGTTGCTGTGTGTGTGTGTGTGTGTGTATGGGAGAGAGAGAGAGAGAGAGAGAGAGAGAGAGAGAGACAGAGACAGAGGAGGAGAGAGAG
>BMAW01039990.1:7339-81602 GCA_019974015.1 Nephila pilipes
ATTTAGATGGGTCGAAAAGGATCATTACTTGTTCTGTTCCTTAGAGATAGTCTAATCCATGACAAGTATAAGAATTTGAAGTATACTGATGAATCAAAATCTTCATTTATCTTGGATTTGCCACAAAAAACACGTCGCCTAAAAAAAGAAGATGAAATTATTTTTCAAGTAAGATACACAAAATCTTTGTGAATTTATGCTTTTAATTAGTTTTCATTTCAAATGTATGATGAAAGCTAAGGCAATAAATTTTCAAATGTGTATTACTGTTCAGGTTTTTATGTATTTTATATCGTATTAAGAAGTAAATATTCAACCTTAAATTTACTCTATTTATATTTATTATGTGAGTGATAATTAAGTGATTCTAGTGTATTATAATGATCATTTAGCTATATTAATTAATGATAATTTTTTTTCTGTGTTTCTCAGATCTGTTTTTATTGAACTATATTGTTTTGAAAATTCTTAAACTGCATTTTTTATTCCTTGTTTTTATTGTGACCTATATATTAATTTCTTTGATATCAATGGTATATTTTATCTGATCCAATAATTATTGTAATTACTATTTAAATTAATTAGAGTAAATTAGGTATCTTTGCAAGAATGGAGTAATCATATTACATTGTTTTAATGGGAAAAAAATGCAAAAATTCTACAGAAAAATATGTTATTAATGTTGTTGCTACAGGCAAAATTGACTTTTACTTTTCAATTGATTATTTCCATAAACTTATAATGTCCACTAGTAAAATTGGGAAATTTTCAACTTTTTCCCTTTCATCTTTGAGGGATATGTTGCTATCTTCATTTTTCTGTCTTGAACTCTTGGTTATGTTGAAAAAGTTGCATGTAGAAGGATTTCCCTCACTTAAATCCTAGATGCAGTATTTTCAGCCTGTAGACCTATTGACTACTAGCAGTAAACTTCACCTTGAAATACTCATCTTCAAATATTCTTTCATTCATCAGTTTTAAACTTGTCTGACTTGGTGAGGGAAAACCCTAACCAAAACTTATTTGCCTTTTTGTGAAAAAATGGCCTTTCACACTATATTTGAAATTTTAACCTTTCAACTTTTTTTTTTTTTTTTTTTTTTTATCAAAACGTGTTTTTTTTCCCCAAAAAAAATTAATATAATTTTTAATAATTTTAACAAATGTTTGGTGCAACATTGCCTGCTTTGGCTCTTGCATCTTTAAACTCTAAGGTCAATCACTTACTCTCCTTCAAGCTGGCTTGAAATGGGCTAATACTTTTAAAATCTGCTTTTCTAAAAAAAATGTATGGAAAACTTCTATGGCCTAATGCTGAGAAATTTGATGTTGATTAAGTGCCAGGATTGTATGCTTGTTTATTTTTCAATCATCATTTTAAAAAAAAATTGGGTTACAAGCTATGTAGGAGTGCTGAAAAACCAAGAAATAAAGCTCAAATTATTGCTAGTGAAATTGTGCTTTGTTATTAAGGTGCAAGTATATTAAAGCCACATTGCAATTGTAATTTTGTCTTTGACGTCATGTATTGCTGTAGCAAATAACATGTACCACTGTGGGTTGGAGACTCAAATGTACTTGAAAATACATGATACTTTTTCTTGAGTTCCCCTACCTGCAACTCTCCTTGGGTTTGTTCAAAATTATGTATGCAATCTTTATTGCTGCAATTCTTCTGCAGGCAGCTCTTTTTACAGGCAAAAGATTTCACAATTGATTCAAATAAATTGTGAACTTTTAGATCATCTGTAGCAAACTATGAATCAATTTTTTTGTCCTTGGGAGCTTTTTTCAGCTTTCTGCTTGTATAGTTCCAACTCATGTTCCTGGATATTCAGAAAACTACCTTCCATACGTGGTTTGATAGCCTAATCACAAACAATTCCTCCTCTTTTGATCTTGTACCTCTGATAGAACCTTCCAAGTTATGATTAAAAACACGCTCTCGTACTCCTGAGGCAATAATGTAGAAATTCCTCAAGTATGGATATTTCTTTGGACCATTTTTATTAAATATTCTCATCAATGACATCCTTAATTATACTCTAACAAACTTGAATATGTATGCTGACAATACAGCTATCCTTGCCCACTATAGAAATTCTAAATGTGTCACTTTTGCGCTTGATAAACACCTATAAATCCTAGAAAGTTATTTTGAAACTTGATAAATAAAAATAAACGTTGAAAAATAAGATGCATTCCTTTTAACCAAGAAAAATATGAATGTGTATGAATATAATGTGGTATTTATTTATTACAGGATTGGTATAAATTAAAAGGGAGAAAATACAATTTTTCTCAAGATTATAGCAAAGCGAAACAGACATTAGAAGCATCACTGAAAAAATCAGAATACTTAAAAAGAATTAAAATGGAAAGATGCAAGTTATGCTATAGGTTTCTTAAGAATGAAGAAGTTGAAGGTACTACATTTTATTTAGAAACATTATTTTATTAGTGTTCCAAATATTCTTTTTCTTTTTAATTTTCTGTATCAATTATTTTTAGTGGTCAGTTAAATAAGCAAATAATAATTATCTCCCCCCCCTTTTTTTTTTAAATAAGAGAATTGTGTATTGAAAAAAATCACAATTAGTTGCTTAATAATGTCAGTTCTTATGAAGCACTTGTGTAAAATAAATATTGTTGTTAAAGATTACATAAAAATATTTTATTTAAGTGGTTGGTTGTATCCACACACTTACAATTCTGTAAACATGAAGTGGTTACATACTTCATTCATTTAAGTGCTTACATAACATATAAATTGTGATTACTGATGAGTCCAAATTGTTGTTTAATATAAACAGATATAAGTTTTAAGTAATCAGATTTTATTCTGAATGGCTTTTTAAATAATTAATTTTACATTTAATATAAATTTGTTTGTGTGCTGATGATTTTTCAAATTGATTTTTAAAGATTTCAAGAAGTAAGAGATGTTCATAATGTTTATCCTTAACATTCAATTACTGTCCTCAAAAAACACATCATTATTGTCATTGTGTCTGTATGATACATGATATAAAAACCGTGATATATCAATTTTTGTTCTACTATTTCTGGGGAAAGGGGTGAATAACTGGTGAGTTGTATCATTTTGCTTTTTCTTAATGAAAAAAAGAATGATGGATATAAAATTTTAAAAGAAAAGTAGAACATCAATGGAAAAATTTACATATTTGTTTTACATAATTTTCAGAAAATCACAATAGTAACTGCCACAATGAAGCTTATAGATTACATTATGAAACTAGTCACTGTGTTTGTGTTTGGGACTTGTAATATGTTCTTGAGAACATATAGAATAATAATATGCAAACAGTTCACTTAAAATACAGTTTTATTCGTAACATGAAGTCGACACTGTCATCTCAACATAGCAACAACACAAGCAATGATATAACAGTTACAATATACAGTTAACAGGAAATATACAATTATCATGACACATTGTTTTCTTCCTTTTCTGAAACTTTTTTGTCACTAAAATAAATAAATAAATAAAAAAAAAAAACATTTTGTCCCATTAATACAAAGAAACTCAATATTGCAGGGCTTAAATACTGCCCACAAGACTTGCAGCTATATTTCATCAATCTCATTGTTTGTATTATCCAACAGGATTGGAAACATTTTCTTTTCCCGCTGTCGATGCACAGAAATTGTCCTGAAGTTGTTGATGATTTACAGATATCAATTTCTCTAAGTGACTATCAGTCAGCTCTCTCCCAGTACTTCAAAGAAACAGCTGATGTTAAAGTGCTTCATTTCTATTCTCTGTATGAATAACTTGGGTATTTATTCCAGCAATATGCAGAGCTGAAAAAAAAAAAAATACAACCATTGGCCAACTTGTAGTACCCCTTGCAACATTATAGTGGACAACATTTTGTCAATTATTTTCCTATCCTGTACTCAGTGTAATACATTATCTGAATTTTTCTCCTGTCACCAAAGTCATCATTGACAGGATCATTCATGTGTACATTTCAAATAAGCAATACATTTTTTATTTTGGGTGATGTAAGAAACTAGTATTCCTTCTTTCCTAACCCCCAAAATGCTGGGGATATTTTATCTGTGTTCCGGTTCTTTCTTCTCTTTGGTGATCTGCCACTTGGTTTCTTTTTTTAACATTCCCACATAAGACCAGCAATGTTTTGCTGTTAAGGTTTGGAGTAGAGAGACATACTAAACCAATTATCAGCTATGACAGTATGTTCTGTGTTAATTATGCGAATGATCAATCTTTCTGCTATATCTGTGGTCTTGTTGCTCAATTGGCAAGGCCTGTCCATTTGTTTTGCATTTAAATTTTCAAATTGATTCAATAATACATTTTAGAATCAACATCAGCCAATATTTTTATTCTGTATTTCAGAAGTTTCGATAGAATGTGCTGAGTGAATATACACCTGCCTCAAAACACCTCTAACTTTTCATCTAGTATTATGTCCAACCCCGCAGTACCGTGTTTTACAGTTCTTTACAAATTCTTTCTGAAGGTTTTACAACATAAAATTTCAAATTGGCAATCTTTTAAAAATATTTAAGTATTTTTACATTAATTATTCATTCAAATATGAATGAGGATACGACTCCATTGATGAGATGTCCAGTTTTTGTTCTCCTTGCATCACTCTAAACAGTACCACCAATGGCCAACTTTCAAAAGGATGCAGCATTCAGGACAGCGGGTGAATAGGCCACCTTTATGAAGGAGTAAACAGCGACACTTGTCACCCTGTTGCTGAGCAATGGCCCTTGCTGACTAGTATCTGGCTTTTTTCGTCTTCGAGACAATATATCTGTCATCCATTGCAGTTGTTTTCTTTGGGCGTCCACCACCAACCTTTTCGACAGCAATACCTATAGTTTAAAAGGTTTTTCAAGCACGTGAAACACTTCCTCATCATTCTTTCACGTGTGAAATCATCCAGGTGATTTCTTCTAGCCGTATTTCACGAAAAAACTCATTTGTACCTGTGGCGAATGCTTTGAATTGTGCTTCCGTTCTTCCTTTCATTGTAATCTTGAGTTGTGCACAGTGACCGCACACATTTTGCATACACTCGCATCGCCTATGACATTTTGTTCCTGACATTTGCACATGCATCTCCTTTCTACCGAATTGCGTTTCATTGTACTGATCACAATAACCACTTTTCTGCAATTTCATGGCTATCTGCTTAAAATATACATTGTTGCTGAAGTTTTGCTCACCAGTGTATTTTCTCAATTAAAGTTACCTAGTTTTTCATTGTTAGGATATGTGAGGACTGCATTAGTTGAGTTTTCCCTCACTAGATGGCTGCACGAGTCTTGCCATACTTGGTTGTAGACAGTTAAGAAAGTGGTCGAAAATATTTCAAAATTAATATTAATTAGTTATTGTATAGTAATAAATACATTAACATGTTGCTGTGTATCTTATCTCAGACAAATAAAATTCCATAATGATCCGGAACCGGTCAAGGAGTAATCCCAATTTCATTTTTTATATTGTGCAACCTAATTAAATTAATTCTATGCTATATTCACTATTGGAAGTCACAAAACCGTAACCGATAGGACAGAATAGATGTATGACATTTATGGGAAATATATTTTGAGAAATTAATATTTCCTTTATTTATTTATTATTACTAGCTAAGTGCGTTAAGAAGTGCCTTCATAGTTTTTACCTGGATAGTAGTACAATTAATACTGTAATTAAATAAATAGGAAAAATATATTTTATGTATTGAAAAGCTTTTTAATTCAAAAATATTTTTTTATTTAGAATATAAGAAAAAGAAAAAATCTTCAAAAGATTCAGAGAGTAAATGCCAGGATACAGAATCTGGTTATGAAAGTGCACCGTCACCTTCCAGCAGTACCAAGATTACCCCAAAAATTAATTCTAACATGTTAAGAGCTATAAAACATGATCATTCATTTTGTTCATCTACTTCAGTGGTGACTTTTACACCAAGAGAGAAATCCCATAGTGCTCAGCATATTGCAAGTTATGAGCATAGTATTGATCCAAGTTGTCTTAATTATGGAATGTTCTTAACAGATGAGCATGTAATGACTTTATATGAGGATTTTTACATTGAAAATGAAAAGAAAGGCAGTTTTCTTTCTAATGATAATGGAGAAGTAACATTGCAAAAATTGGAAGAGATACCTTTAAATGAGTTGTTCATGCCGAACTTTGATTGTAGAAACTTATTTAAAGAAGTTGACCAAGCTGAAAATGGTATGTAATTTAATGCACTTGTCTTATTTAACAGTTTAATCTTTTGCTTATTATATTTTAAAAAGACATTAATAATTTGTTTTTCTGAAGAACAAAGAATTGAAGTTAAGGCAGCTTTTATGATTTACAAAGTAAAATTTAAGTATGAAATATAATTGGTATTTCTGATTCTTGAATTGATTGATATAGTTAAAGTTTGTTGTTGATGTAATTATACATGCATAAAATTTTTAGTTTGATTAAAAAAATCCTATTGAATCATCTTTTAAAATTGCAATGCCTTTTTTTATTTAGTATTTTAAGCATTTTTCAGAAACTGATCTGAATCTTACAAAATTTAGTTTTGTTGTGAAATCATATTTTTAAAGGAAAATTTCTTTTTTTTTTTTGAATGAAATAATCTTATTTTATAGTGAGTATCGTGTAAATATTTCTAGTGGTCAAGGTTGCAAAGTTGTAGTTGGTGTTGTGTCTGTTGTATATCAGCTCTGATGCACATTAAAACTATCAGGGCTTCATGTCCTCAAGTAAGGATAGTGTGGAATTTTAGAGAGGGGTGTACCAGCTCATGTCATCCTTGTAATTTCACCTGGGCTGATAATTATGAGGTCTGTCACCAATAACACATGTTTTGCTTCCTAGAGTGAGGTTAATAAACAATCAGTCTCGAGTAAAATTATTACTATGATAATTCTGTTTATGATTGTGTGAGTTAAATCACCTATTAAATTGCAATGCATCACTCATTTATGTGAAAAAAAAATTTTATTTAGCAATCTAAGAATTTTTCGGAAACAAGCATTTGAATTTTACTACATTTAATTTCAATGAAGTCATATAAAGTAATTTTTTTTTTTATTTTGGGCTAAATAAGGAAAGTACTATGTAAACAGTTTTTATGACCATGGTAGTGATTATCACAAGCTTATAGCAAGATTGTTTTTGTGGAGCCTTGTATATGAGTCCAGATACCACTAAAATTCATTGTGTAACAGAGCCATTGCACATTAAATCTGTCCAGATTTCAAAATCTCAAGTTGGGATGGTAGTTATGAGGTTAGGGAGTCAGCTTGGGTGTTGCCTTTATCATTTGACCATGGTTCAAAATTAATAGATCTGTTACCAGGAATGCTTGTGTTGCTTCTAAATGTATTGTTTATAATACAATCAAGTAAATAGTTCCAATTGAGCATTTATATATGTACATAAAAATTACTTTTTATTGATATATTATTGCTTTCACTCTCATTTGTCCCTTTTTTTTTTTTTACGTAATCACTACAATTTATTTTGGTTAAGAATAATTACATATATTAGTATTCATCATTATATTAGCCCATCATTATTATAAGACTTAGAAGCATGTATGGAACATTTAAACTTAATATTAAATAATTGATATGCTGTACAAATGACTCTTGTTTAATATAAACAAACTATAAATTAGTCCTTGGTATAGTTATTCTTTTGGAGAAAAAAATTTTTAGTAATGAAATAATAGTTAGCTTTTTGATCTTGTTTATTTATGATTTTCTGTTGTCAAATATAATGTAATGTATATTATAACTTTCTGTGGTTTAACTCTCAATAACATTTATGTTACTAGTAAAATTACTTTTTTATTCAAAAAATCTCTCATGATTGACTACAGCAACTTAGGACATCATACTCAACACCTTCGATGCCACTTCTCCTCTCTTCTGATTTCAATTTCAGAATACAAAAATTATTCGCGACAGTAACGCCATCTATGAGCGTGAATATATAACATACTCCCCACCTTGAAACCCCAGGGTTTCAAGAAATTACAGAAGTTCACTAACAAACAGTATTACAACCTTTACACAAGTTAGTAAAAACACAAGATACACAATAATCGATACATATATATAAGAAACAATAATACAAAACTCATATTTACAAAATTAAAGATTACACATTAATTATGTTCCATAGGCAATACACAAATTTTTGAAATGGCTCTTTTACAAGTACTAGACTGCGTTTTAATTTTAACAACACGAATTTTTTTATCATCCCCAAAATAAATTTTAATTATCCTGCCCATTTATAACAAGGCAAATTATCTTCTATTAATAAAACTAAATCTCCTAATTTTACACTATTTTTCTTGAACATCCATTTGGATCTCTGTTGTAATTGACTGAGATAGTGACGATGCCAAAATTTCCACATACATTGCACCAGTCTAGTAATTTTTTGCCATTTTTTGAGATGACTCTCCTTAAAGTTTGTTAAATTAGGCTCAGTTAAAGAGGTTAATGACCTGTTTACCAAGAAGTGTGCAGGAGTAAGAACTTCAAAATCGTCCTCGTTAGCTGACAAAGGACAAAGAGGACGAGAATTTAAAATTCCCTCTATTTGAACAATTACCGTTAAGAACTCTTCGTAAGTTAAGTTTATTCCCTTAACAACTCTTTTTAGATGATATTTAAACGACTATAGCTGCTTCCCAAAGGCCACCAAAGTGTGGGGATCTTGGTGGAATAAACCTCCACTCAATACCTTCTGCAGCTAAATAGCCTGCCAGCTTTTCATCTGGTTTTTTAACCATTTGATGAAGCCTTTTAATTTCTTTATTAGCTCCTACAAAATTCCGTCCATTATCTGAAAACAACCTTGCACACTTACCTCTTCGAGCCATGAATCTCTTTAGAGCTGCAATAAATGAATTTGAAGACAAATCAGAAACGATCTCAATGTGCACAGCCTTAAAACAAAAGCACACAAAAATACAAATATAAACTTTCTGTAAAACACCTTTACGCTGAGCTTTACTCTTAATATAAAACGGCCCACAGAAATCGGCTCCAGCACAATTAAAAGCAAAATCTGGAGAAACTCTTTCCTTGGGCAAATTGCCCATGATTTGAGTCGACACAGTTGGTTGGACTTTGAAACAAATGATACATTGATGAACAATTTTTCTACAACTATTACGTCCATTTAGAGGCCAGAATTTTTCTCTAACAAGATAGAGTAACGAAGAAGCACCAATATGTAAATATTTTTTATGAAAATGTTCTATTATAATTAGAGTTAACTTGTGACCCCTTGGCAAAATTATTTGATGTTTTTTATTAAAACTCAAATTACTATTACCTAACCGTCCTCCGACTCTTAACAATCCATTAGAATCCAAGAAAGGATTCAAAGTTTTTAATTTACTACCTGGAGGCACACAGTGTTGGTTTTGGAGACTATTAATATCCTTAGTAAAGGTCTGTGTTTGGACACCTTTAAGTAAGAATGCCTCTGCTGCATTCAACTCCTTTGCATTCAGTGGACCTGTTGTCTTCACTGCGCCCTTTAGGTTCTTGACAAACCTGAAAACATAACTTAAAACACGAATGATGTTAATGTAATTGTTACTTATTTCAAAAAGACACTCTAAAAAACTAGGAGTAGTACAAAGAGAAAGGTGAATCATAGAATCCTTATTTAGTTCAGAGTTCTTTTCAGTTCCTTTAACCTCTAGAAGATATTCATCATCTGAAACATCAGGATTGTCCTTGAAGTGTGGCCAGCTACTAGATGACAAGAAAGAAGGTCCATTCCACCAAATGTCTAATTGTTGGATCTTTGAAGGAAAAATACCTCGTGAGATGAAGTCTGCGGGATTCTCAGCAGTTTTAACATAATGCCAATGAAAATCCTTTGTATTCTCTTGAATTTTGGTGACACGATTAGCTACAAATACCTTCAGAGAGCTGGGTGGAGTTTTAATCCAAGCCAACACCACGGTAGAGTCTGAGTACAAATGTATTTCATGAAATTCAAGTTGTAATGATGATATAACCTTTACGATAAGTTTTGAAAGTAATTCAGCAGCACAAAGTTCTAAACGTGGAATACTTATTTCCTTGATGGGAGCCACTCGAGATTTGCTGCACAAGAGTGACACCTTAATGTCACCATAACTTGATACAGATCTAATGTAGACGGCACAACCATATGCATCTTTCGAAGCATCTCCGAAGCCTATAAGGTCAACTTTCAGTGCCTTAGAAGTTAAAACATGTCGTTCTACAGTTACATTTTTTAATTGACTCAATTCAGAACTGAATTTTTCCCACTCTCTACTTAAGTGTAAAGGAACTTCATCGTCCCAATCAATTTTTAAAATCCATAATTTCTGCAAGAAAATCTTGGCTGTAATTATCAAAGGTCCTAAGAGACCTAATGGGTCAAACAATCTGGAAATATCAGATAGCATTGTTCGCTTTGTTGCTGGACTCACAATTTTTTGAACACTAAAACAAAATGTGTCCTTTTTAGGATTAAATTGTAATCCCAAGGTTTTTAATGTTGTTGAGTTGGGATTATCAAAATTGTATTCTCGGTCCGACATTGGAACATTGTGTAACAGACTAGGATTATTTGAACTCCACTTATGAAGCTCCATGCCCGCTGATTTTAACAACAGTATTAACTGGTCTTGTAGTTCAATGGCAGAAGATAAATCCTCGGTACCACTTAGAATATCGTCGACGTAAAAGTCTTTACCAGCAGCGGCAGCTAAAGGATACCTGTTTTGTTCATCCCAACATAATTGTTGAAGTACTCTTGTTGCCAAATAAGGAGCGCACTTGGTTCCGTAGGTAACAGTGAGCAACTTAAATACGCGTAATTTCTCTTCCTTTAAACTTTTCCAAAAAATACATTGTAAATCACACTGATCTGGATGTATCCAAATTTGACGATACATCTTTTTTATATCGGCAGTGAAAACTACAGAATGTTTTCGAAACCGCAACAAAATAGCGAACAAATCATCTTGGACAACCGATCCTGAATATAAGTTATCATTCAGCGATTGTCCAGATGACGTTGCCTCTGATGCGTTAAAAACCACGCGTAATTTGGTGGTACTACTCTCTGGCCTAAAAACGCCATGATGAGGCATGAAATATTTTGGAGTTTCAGAAGTTGCCTGCATATGCCCCAAATTCTCATACTCTGTTAAAAATTCCCGGTAGAGTTGCAAATACTCAGGATCTCCTTCCAAACGTTTCCAAAGAGAATTAAATCTTTTAATTGCTATGTGTTTTGACTCGCCTAAACATGGGGGCTCTATCTTAAACGGCATTTTAACTACATAGGTTCCATTGTCCTTTCTGAAATGTGTCTTCATAAAGTGATCCTCACAAATTAAACTCTCCTCATCTGGTAATTTTTCCCCTTCAACTTCCTCAATTTCCCAAAATTTCCTTAAATTTGCATCCAAATCCTCTATTATTAATCCACAATGAAAAGTAGTTTTGTTCTCGATTGGAACACTTCCGGTAGCAACATACCCAAACACTGTATTTTGAAAAGCAATTTCTGAATCCGGAAACCTAATTTGACCCGTTCTCAAAAGTTCGTAAAATATTTGGGCTCCTAATAAAATATCCACCTCTCCAGGGTTATTGAAACTCACATCTGCTAATTTGAAATTACCTAATTCTAGCGTATTAATGTCAAATTGCCTGGAGGGTAAATGATCTGTTATTTCCGGTACTACTAATAACTCAATTTCTTTTTCAAAACTTCCACTACCATTCGAAATTTTTGTTTTTACAATCCTATTAACAACAGAAGAAGACTGATTTAATCCGGAGACCACTATGCTTCGTTTTTGTTTTTTCAAATTCAATTTATCGGCTAAACGTTTCGAAACGAAATGACTCATACTTCCAACATCTAGTAATGCACGTGCGCTCGTAAATATTCCTAAACTATTTTGAATCATGACCTTCGCAGTACTTAATAAAACCATCTTATTTGCATTTATACTTGTTGCAGTGAATGAATGTGTAGTGCTCGCAGGTGGCACATTCGATGGGGAATTAATACTGGGATCGGGATTTTCTATTCGCGGAACAAATACATTTGACCTTGGATTTAATGCTATGCTTTCATTTTCCGAACGAGCTTCGGTTGCATTTTCTTTTATATGCAAAAGTGTGTTATGCCTTCTTTTGCAAATATAACAGTTAGATTTTGAATAACAATTAGCCACTTTGTGATGATTTAAGCAATTAAAACATAACTGCTTATTTTTAACAACCTCAATTCTCTCCTTAACAAGCATATTTTTGAATACAGGGCATACATTCAGAGAATGATTTTCATTAGATTTACAGACTACACATTTTGGAGTTTTAACCTCCGATACAAATACCTTTTGTGGACTGTATTCTTTACGATATTTTTGCGACTGAATTACGACTTGCGGCCTTGAGAACACATTACTATCGTTTTTGAATTTTGACGATGCATAAATATCGCAATGCCTAGCCAAATCTGGTGGCACATACCAAGATTCTCCTTGTTTCACGCCAATATGAATTTGTAATTCACGATCTAATGAATCAAATATTTTTTCGGAAACCATAAGTTCACAAACTCCCTTGAAATCATTTACCTTTCTTAATTGACAATAGTAATCAAATGCTGCACTAAGTCGCGAGGCAAATTGGATATAACTTTCGTTTGGGCGTTTTTTCGCTTTACGGAAATTATTTAAAACTTCTTGTGGTGTGGATTGAAATTCTTTTAATACTAATTCTTTTAATTTGTCATACATACACAATTCATCCTCACTTAAATATATCGTTAAATTGGTAGCCCTTTCCCCCAAGATATTTAATAGAATTTCTGACTTAAATTGTTCTGGGACATTTTTGGTTTTGAAAGCTCTTTCAAGCGATTGGAAAAATAAATTATACGATTCTGCACGTGTCGGAACTGGTATTGTTAAGGTTTTGACACTTTTTATCAAACATTCTAAACTGGAATTTAAATCGGAATCGCTACTTGTCACATTAACATTTTGTGTTACTTTTTGTAAATTCGCGAGCTCAAGTTGTCTTTCTAATTGCGCGAGTTTCAATCTTTCTAATTCTAGCTTTCGTGCTTCATTTTTTTCGTAATCTTTTTTCTTTTCAATTATTGATTCAACTACAGTTTTTACGACTTCAAGATTATTTTTATAAATATCGCTCTTTTCAATTAAATCTTTAATAGTAAGTACTTTGGCACTTGCCGGAACACTGATTTCTAATTCTTCGGCAACTTCGATTAATTCACTCTTTTTAAGTATTGAAAGCATTTTGATTGAAAGGAGAACTCTAAATATATGCAACTCATACAATGAAACTAATACACCATTTTGGAAAACATATTAAAATAAACAAAAAGTGTACTCACAGTTACCCAAAACGGAACGGACCGAATTGTAATCCAATAGTGAGGAAACAAAAACTATAATCCAGTAAAGTTGAAACTATTTTCCATTAAACAGTCACTTTCACCATTATTCAATGTTCAATACGAAACTTTCCAATGAACGAACAATCCATATTTTCGCTGTTCTGCAGGTCGGCGGACCACTTATGTGGTTTAACTCTCAATAACATTTATGTTACTAGTAAAATTACTTTTTTATTCAAAAAATCTCTCATGATTGACTACAGCAACTTAGGACATCATACTCAACACCTTCGATGCCACTTCTCCTCTCTTCTGATTTCAATTTCAGAATACAAAAATTATTCGCGACAGTAACGCCATCTATGAGCGTGAATATATAACACTTTCTCACCATAGTATTTTTTTTTTTTTATAAATTCTGTTAATGATAATTTTGCTATTACAATTTCCTATAGAGCATTGCAATTATTCTCTACCAGGAGTAACTAAATATCCAGATCATAGTTTTAAAATATTTTCAATGTAAAATTTGAAATCATTTAAATGCATGCTGCAGATTGTATCTGAATTAATTGTAGAGATTTTTCATTGACATCTGTGTAAATTGCTTTGAACTGTTCCTGATGCACCCCAAAATACCCAATATTTCTCTATTTTCAACCCTCCTTGTCTACCAATTTTTATCTTTTCTTTCAATTTTTTAAAATGTCTAGACCACAGTTACATCTTGTTTGGCGCAGCATAACCACATCTGGCTCTTGTGCCATAAAACTTCACTTTCGCTCACCCACTACATTGAACTGTTACTTCATTTTAAAAGTTAAAATAAAATTGAACTGAAATTTAAATATATATATATATTGGTATTAAAAATAAAAATAGTTATATGCATAATTTATGTCAAATTTTAAAATGTTAATTAAACACTTCTGTGATGTAATTATAAAATAATTCTTGATTTCTCTCATCTAAAAAATCATGAGAAAAGGCCTATTATATCCCTTGTCCTTGGTGAAGGAAAGCAAATCAGTGACATATGGCACCATAAAGAGTGCTTTTCATATGTGAAAGTGTTTTTTAATGCATGAAGACTTTGTAGTGTAAAATCAGATATTGTTAAGGCATGAAATAACATTTCAATAATTATGGATGTATTTTAAATAACAATTAGAACTATTGATATTTTAGTTTTATTAAAAGCAGAAAGAAATTTAAAAAAAAAAAAACTATTCTTTGAAAGACCAAATTTGCTTTTATCCACCTCAATAATCACTCCTGGTCCACCAATTACTCCTTTTTATTCACCTCAGCCATTATGCTAGCCTTTGCAATAAATAAAATTTTCATGAAATTTTAGATCATGCACCATAATCTCATTCTAACACTTATGAAACCAATATCTAATAACCTGTGAACAACCAGTGGCAATATTCGTTGACTACAGCAATTATGCACACATTTTAGCAAAAACTTGTACCATTCCATAGCGGTATTTTTATTGAATTTTAAATCGTGCATCACACATTTGCCAAACCAACATCTAGTTGCATGCAAAGAAAACCATGTGTATTTAAATGACTTGAACTGGGCTGAGCTGTTTATCTGATGCTTTTATGTACAATGTGATGATTCTAACTAATTTTCTTACATCATTGAAATTAAAATCCATCACTTGTAACCTGTCACTCACCAAAACACATTTTCAGTTCATTTTGGATATTTAATGCAATTGAATATGCTTTCATACACCATTCGAGCACCATTTTCTTACCTCTTTTATTCAATAAAAAAAGTACTTGTAGGTGCAACACTCATCCAAAAATGACAATATTGAATTCAGGGCTTGCAATGTACTGAAGCAAGAAAACGAAGCATTGGAAAAAAATCCTCTCTATAGTGATTACATTTTTCTGTATCATCAAGGGTTTGATCCAACTAAATTTTGAAATATCTTGTTTCTTCCAAAGAAAAGTTTTGTAATGTCCTTTTTTTCTCAAGTTAACACATGAAAATTTTAATTTTTCGCATAAATCAATTATGTTTCTAAATTAAATGTTTAATTCGAAATTCCAAATATTTCATAATGTTTATCTCATTACATCAAAGAATTTTTCTTGATGTTGCAATCTCCAACTAGTATTTTATAGTTGAAAATTTAATTAATGGTTGTAATGTAATTTTTATTTTCATGAATAATGTTATGAGATCATAAACTTGATTAATTTTTATTCTTTTCTAAATTTTTCACATATTTTAAATTTTGCAACTTAATTTCTTAAGATACAGGAATCTGTTTCTGCTTCGATGTTAAAACGTATTTATTGTGATTGATTTTGCATAAGAAATTTTTTTTAGGTAAAATGTTGGCTTTAAGTAGTGTTTTTCTACTACTTAAAAATAATGAAAAAATTAATGTAGCATATGAAGTATTTATCAAAATTCTGATAGGTGAGAAAATAAGATGGAATACAGTAAGAATTTTGAAAACTGAAAAGACAATTTTTAGATTAAAAAGAAATGAAGTGTGTAATTATATTAAACAATAATTTAGAATACATTTTGCATACACATATAGACTTATGTTCAAGTAATTTCCACTTAATCATGAAAACTTTAATTGTATGGTGACCTGATGTCTATTTTGTAAGTAAACATGTTTTAGTTTTCTTCTTATAAAAATATTGCTAATGCGTTAGCTCATGAAATCAACTATAAATATTTTGGGAAAGAAATGTAGTGATAACATTTGTTGCTAAAAGGTGTTTTAATCCCTTCCGAATAGTTGTCTAAAATACAATACAGCACAATTTCAGCCTTTGAAGACATATCTCACATTCGTGATATGGAAGAAATTTCTCTCAAAAGGATGGCTCTATCAAATATTTGATACAATGATGTTGAACAAAATTCAAATATGTAATCCAATAGATGGTGTTCTATGCTTACTAAATTGATCTTAGGATACTGTTCGGACATTTTTCTGTGACCTTGGTATTTTGCAGCTATTCTTGTAATTTAAGAAGCTGATGTAAAGCAACATCTATGTGGCACTTAAAATGTTCTACCTCATCAGCTATGTATTTTCTTCTGTTAGACATAGTGAAGAGTAAAGATAATTATCGGAAGTAGTGTATACAGATGTGTAAATAAATGCAATTAAACATATTTTAAATATTTATAAACTTTTCACTTCTACTTTATCTTAATAACGAGGAAGGAAAAAAAATTAAGAATAATGAAACTATGTCATAAAAGAAGTGTATATTTATATATTTAAATTTAAAAAATTAAGTTAAGTGCATGTAAAATTGATTTTTTTTTGTTTGGAATTAGGCTTTAACTGAGTGAAAGCATTTGGTCATTTTTTTAATTAATGTTGCTGTCTTTTTTAATGAATGTGAGAGAGCTAGGTTTCATCGTCCATGAGGGGTTTTTGCATAAATTATTCAGAAAAATGGCTAATTAAGAATTGGAGTACATATATTGAGAGAGAAATAATGTTTGTAATCTAGTATCTGAATATTAAAAATAATTTCAAGCTTAATAAAACATTATTTCCTATAATGCATCTTCATGTTTCTTCAAATCCTTTGTTTTTTGACATATGAAAATATTTTGTTTAAATTGAAATTCAATGTAGCATTTAGTGTAATCAATTAATCATTTTAATGCATTATTTTTTAACTGGTACAAAATTACTTCTTGTTTAATTGTATTTTTTTTTTATTTCTGATTGAAATGAATAATCTATTATTTTTTTAGGCATCCTAATTCATAAAGATAAATTGAAGAAGCAGATAGTATATGTCTGTAATAAATATGAATATATTGGAAGCGTACCAGTATTATTTTGTGAACGAAAAGTGAGACATAATTTTTGTATTTAAATTTTTCTAATTTAATATGTAATCGCTTATTTATATTCATAATTTTATATTTCAGGAAATAATGGCTGAAATAGAAATGGATTATACTAGTAAGTTCTTAAAAAAAATTCTTAATTGTAACTGTGAAATTAAAAATTCTATATGTATAAAACTGGCTTAAATCACATAGCTTCTTCTTTGGTGAGAAATAAATAAATTTTTCAGAATTTCTTAGTAATGTATGAAAATCCAAAAACATGTTTTTTTGCAATAATAAAAAGTAAAAGGTTAAATAATTGTACTTAAAGAAGTTTTAAAGTTTATAATTTAAGTTGAATCAGGTTTTTTTTTTTTTTTTTTTTTACCCATATTTAAAAGTATAACATATCAAAACTGGTTCAGAAAGTAATTTTTCTAAACACTTTGTGTGTTCCTAGGGAAAGGAAGTTCTTTTATTATTTTTCTGTTGAAGCTTTCATGGTTATCAGTTACAGCTATTGAAATAAATTAGCAACTTTGTGTACTTTTTCTCCTTGTTATCAAAGATGATTTTGTTTTATGATGTAATACATCATTTTAAAAAATGTATTACTATATGTGTGAACTATAGCTCAAAGAAATCAAGAATTCTTAATTTTACACTGTTTTAATGGACTGTTAATGCTATTTCATATTAATTTATGTACAAGTTTATTTAACAAGGAATAGTATCGATGTGAATTTCCGAAATAAGATATTAAATTAAGCACCATTAATACTAACAATTTGGAGACAAATGAAATCCATATCAATCATGTAGAGATGTCTTTTTACTAACTTACTGTAAGGTACCTAGTCTTTTTACTAACTTGCTGTAAGGTACCTACACCAATAGCATACTGTAGTTGTGGCAGGTGCAGATTAGGTTTGGGGGGGAGGTTACGAATGAACTGGCTTATCCTGCGTGCAGCGTATGGCCATGATTATTATATATAGATCAGATAATTGTATTGTCATTAGGACTACTTATGTATACTTATGTTGAACTTCAAGGCAGTTGGGCTAGTGGAAGTGGTTCAAAATAAAGTTTCAAGAAAAAATAAAAATATATTGACATTATGTAACATTAAATGAAAGTTTTTCAAGTATTGTAATCAAAATCAGAAAATAAATTTCACTTTTTGAATTTCGATATGGATACAACCAACTATGATTTGCTGTTGTCATGCAGCAAATGTAAAAAGTGTGTCCATTCATTTTTTGTTTTATTGTCACTGAAAAACTTAAGTGTGTTGATAAGTTAATTTCAACTTTTTTTTTTTATTTTGTAGAATAATAGTGCAACATTGATATAGTTCATTTCATACATTGATAGTTTTTATTTATTCCAGTTTCTGAACTTTTTTTTAATCCTGTGAAAATGAACTTTTTGATAATTTTGTTTCAGAGAAACAAATTTTATCATGTGTTAAGGTTTTTCTGTTTTTTGTTTTGGTGAAAATGTTCAATGGGATTTGATATGTGCACTTTATTTAGTTGAACTTATCTCTTAAGTAAATGTTTCTCAAAAGAACTTTAAAACAGGAATAATGGGGAAATGCATACTTTCTCAGGTGTGAAAATTTTATCTCTTAGTAGAATTTTAGTATAGTTGTATAGTTGGATGAATTTCAACATTTTCATTGTTAGTTCTGTCATTGTATGAGAAATATAATTAGACTGAAATAAAATAAATCAGTGTAATAATTCGATATAAAAACCGACTTTTTTAAAAACAACATTTTTATATGGTGGCAAAGTTTATAAGAGAAAATTATTGAAATATTAGTTAAAACTGTTAGTTATTTTTAACTTTAAAATTTACTTAAAAAGAGACATTTGTGAGAGTATTAAAATATTCATAATACTCATAAAATCAAAACATGCATTTGAAAGTTTGTAAGTCATTTTATTAAAAAAAGAATGGGAACCAGAATTCAGAAAAAATTATTGTGATAAGACACGGTGCCAAATATTGGAAACTTTCTTTCTTGCGAATGATTACTGACTAAAAGTCAGCAACCCTTACTATTTCGGAGATAGTAAAGGGGAGATAGTATCTCCCCTTTGTGAGTACAAAAGGTTTACGATACCTCATGCGGTGTGGGGAGTGCCCGGTGCTCCCAGAGGGGAAAGAAATTTTTTGCTCAATCCTAAAAGCGCCGAGTGGAAGGGATTTTTTGACTTATTAAAACTATTGAAATATTAGTTAAAACTTGTCGCAAACGTCTAAATATTGCATTGTTTGGTGAGTACGAACGATTCCCAAAATTTCAAAGCTCTAGCTTGATGGGAAGTTGGTTAAATAAACGATCGAAAATTTTATGACGCACACACCAAATGAAATTCAGAAAAACGTTGTAAAAAACTATCCAAATTTTGTAAATTAATATATAATGAGAAATTGTTACTAATTCAAATTATTTATTTCCTCTCTCCAAGTATAATTTTTAAGTGTGGTGAGAAATTAATGAATAATTAAATGAAGAATTTATTTCAACTTATTATTCATGTTTGAACTTGTCAATGAACATACTGATCACCTGAAAGGACGAATTTGTATAAATTGAAATTTTTATGTTTTTCAGTTTATTTATTTTCTAATATATGTGGCTGTATTAGCAGTCATGGTTGCAGTCTCACTGCTAGTGTTGTTTTTGTCTAGTCATGGGTTCGATCCCTGATACCACTAAAACCCCATTATGAAGCAGGATTGATCATGTTAAATCTTGTCAATGTCCCAAGTCCTCTTGTTAGCATGGTGTGGAAGCTTGAAGAGTGAGGTGTCAATTCAGGTGTCATCCTCATCACTTGATCGAAGTTCAAAATTATGAAGTCTGTCACTCATAGGCTCATGTTGCTCTTCTCAATGGAACATTAATAAACTATTGTAATTGTTTGTGAGTGAATTGAAAAATATAACAATTCATATAGAAGGATAACAAATTTTTAAATGATGGTTAATTTTTAAATAAAGTTTTGAATAAATTTAAGTGAACAGCAAATTAGCTTCTAAGAAAAAATCATTTAGTAAATAAAATATCAAAGTGAAAGATATAAATTTAAAATTAATAGGGATAAAGCCTGCAGTTCTTTAATTAAACTTAAATTTTGTTAAAAAAATTAAGCTTTTCTAAAAAAAACCCAATTTAATTATAACAATGAAGATTTTTTTAAATAAGCTGTTACTAAAATGTTACATAAACTTCACTGAAAAAAATTAAATTCAACGATAACAAACATTAAATTAAATTTCTTTACTTAGATGAATTTAAGGTACTATTAACAATCCAGCCATCAAGCACAAAATATATTAATGAGTAATAATACTTAAACAAAAATACATAATTAATGTATGTAAATAAATAAAAAAAATTAGAATAGTATTATAGTATAATTGTTTTTAGTGAGAAAGAAACAAATGAATAAATATAATAATAATAAATAATCACAAACACACATAGACCATGATGTAATATGTGAGGTAATTATGCTTAGCAAAGAAGAAATCTGTAGCAAGAGTGAAGGAGGGGGGAGTAAAAGTTCACTCATTGTAAAACATTTTTTAAAATCCCATTAATTAATATTTCCTCCCTGTTCTTTTTATGGGAGGGAGCCAAATGTTCATTCTGTTCCTTGTATGAATACCATTTCATTTGTATTGATAGAATTCTGAATGAAACATTTTACAAAGTTTTAAAAATTCTAAAATGGATGCTTTTCATTGCTATTTTTAAAAATTTGCCAATTAGATAATACACCCAGTGGTGCAAAAATCTTGATATCACCTGGTTTTGTTAAAGAGCTAACCCATTAAGTATGAAACTTATTAATCAAGTTAAAATCTTAAAAACAATGGTAAGAATTTTTTTTAATATAAATAATTGCTTTCAAGAAATTAAATTCTAAATGTTTTCTCAAGTTAATTGTAATTAATGAGAGTAAAAGAACCTCTGATATAACTGCTCTCTAATAATGGTGAAAAAGGGAAGTTTCGAAAAGAATTCACCAAAAATAAATATGAAAAATTTACTTGGTGGGAATATCTTTACAGTTCCGTCTACATATCAGCAAAGCTCTCTAAAAATGTTTGGATTTATACAATCAAATGGTGTGGATTGCATAATGGACAAATAAAACAAACATTCAAATTTATACTTAAGGTACATTAACTTAATTGAAAAGTTAATGTAGCGTCACATATTTCTATTAATAATAAACATGAGATAATTTTTATCCTATAGCATGAAATATTAATTTAACTATGATGTATTTTTAAGTAAATATTATGCTTGAAACTTCCATTGTAATGAGTATATTTTGTTGTCTTTGTATGTGGAAAATATTGGATAGTATAGCCTGTACAGGAATCTGATCCTTTTCTAGAGTTTATTATCTTTGAAAATAGAACTATGTTATTTATGTTTGCACTTCATTTGAACATTAAAGTAGGTCTATTAAAAATATCAATGTAATGAAACAATGTAAGAAGCTTTGAAAAATTCTTATATTAATAGCTTCATAGTGAATTGCAGAAATTTAGAAAAATAACCTGTGTATTGCAAATTTACTATGTAGAATTACTTGCCCTTGTAATACAAATAACAATTAAGGCAGATGCAAATTATTGATGGTAAAATTAAACATATTCTTATTGGTTAGTTAATTTACTGAATCACAGTAGTAAAAAAAAAACATGTTAATTGTTATGTAAATATAATCTTTATATATAAAAATGATATATATTATGATCTTGTTGTAGAAAATTAACAGAGGACCAACTTTAAAAAAAAAAAAAAATGTGTGGAAGAAAAGTGGGATGTTATTTTAAATTAGGATTTAAAGATGTGAAATCAACAGATAGTATGTTTTTACAATACTATGGGTTATACTGATTAGATCTAATTTTTTTCTGTAATCAGAATGAAACACTAGATTGCAATATCATTCCATTATTAATGTGATTAGGGGGGATGACCACATATTAAAGATTTAATTGAATACCTAATCTAAACATTGCTTTGCTTGTTACTGAACAGTTTTTTATCTTTATTTGTCTTGATTAAAAGTTTTATAAAAATGTAAAAGCTTTGTGATAGAGATTCCATGTTGTATTGAAGAAAGTTCGTGTATGCCTTTTTATTGTTCTGATTCATAAATATTTAGGTACATCTACAATTATTAGAAAATGATAGGAATGCTTAAATTATGATTAAATAATATAGTGGAGTGCTAGATAATTATGATTTATATGCTTCATTAGGTTGAACAATCTCTTTGTTAAATTTATTTTTTGCGACTTAATCTGGATGGCTATTTCAGACAAATTGCATTTTGTAAGAAAGTCTTATATTACCTGATGTTCAAGAAATCAGAAATAAACGCATTGCACTTTATATGCTAATAAAAAAAAATTAAGCTTCTTTTCATATCTAATAATCCATGTTACTGGAAATGGGCTATTCCAGTATAGTGTAATATTTGTTTGGGTAGCAAGTATTATTCTTGTGAACACTGAAGAATAAGATGAGATAGATTTTTAAAAAATCAGATTTAATGTGTATATAATGTGCATTCACATTTGTATCTGCTAAACATGGATGTAATAGATTTTAAGTTTTTATTAGGAAAAAAAATTAGTGACTTCCTCTGTGTTATATAACTGATTATTCGTGTTTCTTTTCAGATGAACAGAAAATTATTTTTGATGAAGAAGTGCTTCAGATATGGAAGAGCTGTAGGGGCATTAAGGATATCTATTATGTTGATAAAAATATGTTAATAATGTTAGAAGTGTAGCAAATATTAAAATTTTGCAAATGCCGAATGTCTTAACGTAAATGTCTCGGTAGAAAATTATTTTCTATCAGAGACATAATTTCCACCTAGTATAGTTATAATGGGTACTTACGATAATGATTTGTTAATCTTCATTTGATTAGTTTATTGAAGTGGTGGGAATGTTATAAATTTTTTTGTGCTTTCATACTGAATATCGACAGAAGTATTTGATTATACTCTAGAAATTAAATAAACATTCCCAGTTATTTATACTTGTTTCTTTTCACTGAGGAAGATGAAAGAAAGTTTAGTTGATCTCTATATTAATAGGGGTATAAAGCCACACAATAATTAATTGTACAGTATTACCAAAGAAAGTTTATGGGGAAATTAAATTTTTAAGTTTTTTTCATTAGCAATAATTAAAATATATATATAATATTATATTTCTATGCAATTCTTGCTTTCTATCAATATAATTTAAAATTATGGTTAATATATTCTTTCTCTACATGGAAAAATGTTGAGAAAGTTAGTGTCATGTATTATTTCTTATTGTAATTTAGATAAATTTATATCACAAAAAAATGATTTTGTATGTCAAGATCATAAATGTACAATCTCTTATTGCTAATCAATTGAAATTTGAAAAATTATTCCTCAGTGTATATACAGTAGACACTATTTAATATAATTATATTGTGTTGTTCATTCTGAGCTCAATTATTAGATACATACATTTTCAGTACTCATTAACTCTTTTGGTATAATTTTGTCTTGAACATATTTTCAATTTGTAAGGTAATGCAAGTGGTTCTCTAGATTTTCTGTGCACAAATTTTGAAGCATTTTTATCTGTTTATAAAGAAAAGGAAAGTTGTCAATTTTTTTAAAAATTAAAATTCCTGAGTACTAAAATGAAGGAGAATTGTTGTAAATGTTATTGACTTCATGCCAATTCAAATATAATTTGAGCCTTTCCCCTATTTGCATAAACTGCAAATCAACAGTAAATGATTAATTTCAAAATTTAGAGTTATTATCTAATTTAGTGTCAGCATGTGAAGGTTTTCGTGGAATTATTTTATTTCTTAAATAATATCCTGACTACGTTTTTGAAAGGGAAAGCTCCAAGCTTTTTCCTTTTGAATTTAACTGATTATTTGACAATTTAAGAGAATTAGGAACTGAATTGCTTCAAGCATTATTATGTCTCTTTCTATGTCTGCTGATCAGAATGTTGGCTTTTCAACTTTTAATTAATGTTAAACATAATTTTAAATTAATTATTCTTTGTTTTTGCAGTGAAATAGAACCAAACAACTTTTAAATAATAACTATAATTTAGATGCAATGAATCTTAAAAATGTCCCAGAAACTTTGCTGTCTATCATCTTCATTCTCTTTTCTGTTTATTTTTTGAGCTTGATGTTATACATATGCAGACTGCTAAAGTTAGATTTGCATAAGTATCAGCTTTGTGATTACTAATGCAAATTAATGTCTGCAGAATTACCCTTAAATATTGTATTAAATTGTCCCTTGCATAATAATGAATGCAACCTTTTTCCAATTTTCAGATAATTGCATTAATACAGACAATTAAGAATGAAGTTTTTTATTTGTGAATTGTTAATAAATAACATGTAATAAAATCATTTATCATATATATCACTCTTAAAATATTTCTAAAATTAAATTTTATATTTCGTTAATTATTTTGATTGATGATTCTTAAAGTTGTCACATTAAACAGTGTCTATTGTGTACCATATTTAACATAATATTAACTGTAAGTATCCCATTATGAAATTAAACTAGGTGTCATTATTATATGCAACTATTTTTGGATTGTTGCATTAAACGAGACTTCGGCAATTTTTTTGCCGTAGCTCGGTAATATATCAGCTAAAGTTGTTTCACTCAGCTTACAAGCTAGAGTTGTTACACCCGATATATATCGGTTTGAGTTGTGTCGCCCAGCTTGAAAGCTGGGGCGATCACCTCTCAGAGTAATATTAGCTGAAATTGCACCACTCATTTTAGTGGGTTAAAAATTCAATTAAGAATTGAAAATATCTACTGAACTGGTGCTTTTTTTTGTTACTATCCAACTGCTTTTAAACTGTTGGTTTTTTATTTATTTATCTATTTTTGAAAAGTTTGATTAAACTTTTAAAACTGAGACTACAGCAATATTTGCGATAGCTCGGTAATATATCGGCTAAAGTTGTTCCACTCAGTTTATATGCTAGAGCTGTGACACCTGATATATATCGACTTGAGATGTGCTGTCCAGCATCAGAGCTGGGATAGTCATTTCTCAATGCAATATTAGCTCAAACTGTACCATTCATTTTATTATGGCTACTTTTGACTAAGTAAATTCGATTAAGAATTGAAACTATTAAACTAGTGCCGTTTCATTTTTCCTACTACTTTCCAAGTAGTTCAATGATATGTTAAAACCGAGACTACAACAATATTCACTAAATTGTTGCATTAGACAACATTTTAGCTGAAAAGGACCCATTTGGGTTATATTATAGTCTTATTTTTATCTGATTTAGTCTAGTTCTTATTTTAGAGTACTTGAATTCTCAATGGCCAAGTAATAATGTCTGATTTGAATATGAAATGAACTGAAAATGCATAATTAACATGTTGAAAGGGTTCATGACGAAATAAATTTTTTCTGTAACTACTTTTATGGACCAAACACTGGCACTTGTCTTAACAAATACTGTCTGAACCATCACCATCAAACAGATAATGCAACACTGTATGAAGTTCTTCATATACTTAGCATTAGTCAAATGTAATTCTTGTGCTTTAACTTGAGATTTAAGTCTGTACTAGTGATAACAATCGATTTTTCTTTAAAACCGTAGATCATTTCAAATTAACTTCAAGTTAGGTTAATTTTTTTGAATGGAAAAAGGCATGTCATTGTAAAATCTTATATACTGTTGATTTTATGCTATTGTGGTTTTATTTAAAATGAATGTAAAATGATGAATTTTAATGTTCTGTGCTTTTTTAATATATACATGTTCTAATTGATGACAAACGAATGAATGTAGATAATATAAAGAATCTAAAGTTTTGTTAGTTTTATGTTATTAGATTTGATGAATTTTAATGTTCTGTGCTTTTTTAATATATACATGTTCTAATTGATGACAAATGAATGAATGTAGATAATATAAAGAATCTAAAGTTTTGTTAGTTTTATGTTATTAGATTTGATAAAAAAAAAATATTGTTTTAAGAAACTTAAATTTCCTATTGATCATTGAATGCTTCATGAAATTTTTTATGAAGCAAAATAATAAATGTAAAATTTTTTATTTATTATGATAACATTTCAGTTATAGCATGTTAAGATATTAAATGTTTTTTAAATGATTTCTTTGCTGGATAAAGTATATCATTTTATAGTATTGATACTTATATATGCTTAAATGTTTTTTTATTGTTGAATGTATAAAAAATTTGATTAAAAAAGTTTATTATTTGATAATTTTTAATGATTTATTCAATAGCCAAAAATCAGCAATTGATTTTTCTTTTGTTAAATTTTTTTGGCATGGTGGGCAAGTTTGGATACACTTGAATTGCCAGCTCAGGTGTCGTCCGTATTATTTGACCAAGGTTCAAAATTACGAGATCCTTCGTCAATAAAGCTTGTGTTGCTTCTAAATGCGATGTTAATAAACAATCAATCAATCAAATGCTAATTTTTATACTTATATGATGTTAGATGTAGCTGTTATTATATGCTAAATAAAAAATTCTCATGTTTTGTTTCTTGTTTATTTAATTACTTTTATAATATCTGTGTAAAACGTGGGTGCTAGTGTAAAATCCTGTTTCAGCACAATTTATCGTCAACCAATGAAAGGTATGGTAATTCCAATCAAATTCAAGGGCCGCGGTAGCCTAGTGGTCAAGGTCGTGGACTAGCGGCTGGCGGTTTTCGTTCAGCCGCGGGTTCCATCCTTGGCCACCCAAGACCCGCCGGAGCTGATGCACGTTAAATCTGTCCGGAGCCCAAAGTCCTCCCGTTGGCGTGGTGTGGATATTAGGAGAGGGGAGTTGCCAGCTCAGGTGTCGTCCTCGTCACTTGACCGTGGTTCAAAATTACGAGGTCCGTCGCCAATAGCCCTCGTGTTGCTTCTAGTGCGACGTTAATAAAAACTAAACTAAAAAAAATCCAATCAAATTCATACTTAGGCCACCCAAAACATATACATATTCCTGGACATTATAAAGCTGCCATTATTAAAAGTCTAGTGGTTGTGGTTGGGCCTCGACTCCAGATGCCACTAAAGACCCACCATGTAGCAGAACTGATGCACATTAAATCAGTTAGGCTCAGTTTCCTTATATTGGGATAGTGTAAGTTTGTAGGAGATGCCAGCTCGGATGTCTTCCTTGCCTCTTAACCGTGGATCAGAATTGCGAGGTTGATTGGTTAATACATATATTGAGGCATTGGTTAATACATATATTGTGTCGAATTTCATTCTATAATGTATATGTTTTTTGAATGAAATACTGAAAAGAATTAATTAAAATAAAACTTGTTGCTTGCATATTCTTTCTTTTAGTGAAAACATAGTTTCAAAATTTGTCTGCGACAGACGATGCCATCTTTTTATCACTTCTAGAAGTGTCGGAGTTGAAATACTCATTTTTGGCACCATATTCGAAAATTTCGCCAAATGGTCGTAAAATAGCACTTTATCCAAATTAAAAAAAAAACTATAATACAAAATATTACAACTTTTTAACTCATAAATCATTATATAACTTATATATACAGCTTAATTATGTATCTTGATTAAAGTAGAAATAAGTTTATCCAAATTTAAATCCAATGTTGCTTTATTTTTTATACATATATATTTTATTTATTAGATACAGAATCAATCTAATAAATAAAATATCTATATTACATGAAAGGTACTATAATTTAGAAAGAGTTTAATTACACTTTAACAATTCACATTTATTTTTAAGACTGTTTAGAATATTTACAATATTAGAAATATCGCAGCCTTTATTTTTAAAATGTTAGAATCAACTGATTATATGTTGATGTATAAAAGTATTTGGTATTTTACCATTTCGCCGGCGCAATTCTCACCAGCAGATTTTATTGACGACAACGCACAGTAAACACGTATTCCATTGTATCATTTTTTCGACTTTATCGTTTGTGCCAGCGAAATTGAAAAGTATCAAATATTTATAAATGAAATAATTTGAAATACAAAATAAAAACTTCAAAAAAAATAATTAATTTGTTTATATCAAGTATACAAGCACCAGAAGCATCTTTAAATAAGCTTAGCTCACCAAACGACATTTTAACTACGCAATTAAACGAGAATAAGATTACAAGATACATAAAAATATACTCATTATTTCCTACCAAATATAAATAACTGAATAATGTAAGAAATATAATAATATTAATCGAAATAAACAAGATGTACAATACATGTGAATTTAATCCATTGATGCTGAAACGTTTGAATGCGATAGTTTCAGTCAAAGAATTGCATATCAAGTATATTGGCGTGGTGTGGATGAGGAGAGGGGGTGCCAGCTCAGGTGTCGTCCTCGTCACTTGACCGTGGTTCAAAATTACGAGGTCCGTCGCCAATAGCCCTCGTGTTGCTTCTAGTGCGACGTTAATATAAACTATACTAAGTATTGACTTTAATAAAACTGAACGATATTTTATACTTTGCCATAGTCATATTTGATGTTCTAATATTTTTTTGTGCTAAGCAAATTTCATTTTTTTAATCCGAAAATATTTTTTATGCTGAGTATTAATTTGTTACAAAACTTATTAATTATAAAAAGGTTGTACAATACAAATTTACAATGCCGATTTATTGTTTTATTTATGCCATTTGGACCAGTCCCACAGCTTTTAATGTTCTTATATCTGCACACGACTAATCGGATCAACAAAGCTGTAACGTCAGAGAGAGAATTTCCCTTGAGATATTCGGAATTTCACTGCTCGAAATTAATAAGTTTCAGAAACAAAATATGGACACTTCATTATTTTCTTATACTTTTAGAGGAAGGAGAATGTCCATTCTATTTAACAACGAATATTCTCTTGCCTCTGTATTTAATGTTTTAAAAGCTCCTGTTGGTTCGTTTTCTAGAGTAATAACATATCGTATTCATTCACATACACTGGATTCCGGGATTCAATACCTTTGAAAATACTCTACTGCATATACATGTCCCAAATTTTTGTTATTTCTTTCAAGTGTAATCTGTATTATACAAGCCTATTGTTAAATGAATTCGATTTTCAAATAATATATACCCGAGCCATCCTAGTGATCTCTGTCTTTCCCATGAGGTTTAGTGTCTTTGATGATGCAACCCTAGCATACCCTACTGATTCATCTCTATTTTCGACCCTGTTTGGCAGCCGATTTTTATCTTGTCCATTTTTTACAACGTTTTTCTGAATTTCACTTGGTGTGTGTGTCATCAAATTTTCGATCGTTAATTTAATCAACTTCCCATCAAGCTAGAGCTTTAAAATTTTGGGAATCGTTCGTACTCGCCTAATAATGCAATATTTAGACGTTTGTGACAAGTTTTAACTCATATGTTTTTTTAAATAATGCAGTTTAGCCCAATCACTTGGCGCAATTTGAATAATTGCCAAACTTGGCGAATTTTTTTCTTTTTTTGGCTGAATGTTAAGTCGGCTTCGCGGACCAATTTAGCAACATTTGGCAAAATACCGCCAAATAATTCCTGTCTCCAAGAGTGG
Organism: Nephila pilipes; assembly: GCA_019974015.1. Classification (NCBI taxonomy): domain Eukaryota; kingdom Metazoa; phylum Arthropoda; class Arachnida; order Araneae; family Nephilidae; genus Nephila; species Nephila pilipes. The sequence goes on from BMAW01039990.1 coordinate 37,293, forward strand.
TTTGACTAAACTGTATTCCAACCATTTAATTTACCGGATTAATTAATTTTAGTTAGTTTTAATATTGTTATGTATTTCACTTGGTGTGTGTCTGTAAGTATGTGTATCAGTGTGTCATCAAATTGTCTATTGTTAATTTAACCACTTCCCATCAAGCTAGAGCTCTGAAATTTTGGGAACCGTTCTTATTTGCCTAACATTGCAATATTTAGATATATGCGACCAGTTTTAACTAATATTTTAATAATTTTTTTAATAAACTTTGCCACCATATAAAAACGTTGGTTTTTATTTCGAATTATTATTTAAAACGTTTTTCTGAATTTCACTTGGTGTGTGTGTGTCATCAAATTTTCGATCGTTAATTTAACCAACTTCTCATCAAGCTAGAACTTTGAAATTTTGGGAATCGTTCGTACTCGCCTAACAATGCAATATTTAGACATTTGCGACAAGTTTTAACTAATATTTCAATAATTTTAATAAATCAAAAAATCCCTTCCACTCGGCGCTTTTAGGATTGAGGAAAAATTTCTTTCCCCCTCTGGGAACACCGGGCACTCCCCACGCCACATAAGGTATCGTAAAACTAACAAAGGGGAGATAGTAAGGACTGCTGACTTTCAGTCAGTAATCATTCGCAAGAAAAATTCCAATATTTGGCGCCATGTCTTATCACAATAATTTTTTCTGAATTCTGGTTCCCATTTTTTTTTTAATAGAATGACTTACAAACTTTCAAATGCATGTTTTGATTTTATGAGTATTATTAATTTTTTAATACGCTCACAAATGTCTCTTTTTAAGTAAATTTTAAAGTTAAAAATAACTAACAGTTTTAACTAATATTTCAATAATTTTCTTTAATAAACTTTGCCACCATATAAAAACGTTGGTTTTTATATCGAATTTCTTATGTATTTCACTTGGTGTGTGTCTATCTGTGTGTGTATCAGTGTGTCATCAAATTTTCTATCATTCATTTAACCAACTTCCCATCAAGCTAGAGCTCTGAAATTTTGGGAACCGTTCTTACTTGCCTAACAATGCTATATATAAATATTTGCGACCAGTTTTAACTTTTATTTCAATAATTTTCTTTAGTAAACTTTGCCACCATATAAAAACGTTGGTTTTTATCTCGAATTATTTTTAAATGTCTTGATCCCAGTTACACCTTGTTCGGCGGAGCACGACCATATCTGGCTCTTGCGCTACCACTCACTCAATATACAAAAGAAAGTGGAAAAGCGAAGATGAATGATTTAGAAACATCAATTATAATAATGGGTAAAAAACGAATTTTTTAAGCATGGGTTTTCTTACTAACTTCACACTTTGCGTTACATAATTTTTTTACACCTTAAAATTTTTCGAGAGGGCAATTTAATTTGCTGGTTTCAATATTCAATTGTTTCACGTTGCAAACAATTGGAATTATGAATAAAATTAAATGGTCGAATTGTCATTTAAAATAATCGCGTATGGAAAATTTCAGCTAAATTTAGCCCTTTAAAATGTGAGAAGAAAAGCTTTTTTACAACGTTTTTCTGAATTTCACTTGGTGTGTGTGTGTCATCAAATTTTCGATCGTTAATTTAACCAACTTCCCATCAAGCTAGAGCTTTGAAATTTTGGGAATCGTTCGTACTCGCCTAACAATGCAATATTTAGACGTTTGCGACAAGTTTTAACTAATATTTCAATAATTTTAACAAGTCAAAATATTCTTTCCTCTCGGCACTTTTAGGATTGAGGAAAAAAATTCTTTCCCCCTCTGGGAGAACCGGGCACTCCCCACGCAGCATGCGGTATCGTAAACCTTTTGTACTCACAAAGGGGAGATACTATCTCCCCTTTACTATCTCCGAGATAGTAAGGGTTGCTGACTTTTAGTCAGTAATCATTCGCAAGAAAGAAAGTTTCCAATATTTGGCGCCATGTCTTATCACAATAATTTTTTCTGAATTCTGGTTCCCATTCTTTTTTAATAAAATGACTTACAAACTTTCAAATACATGTTTTGATTTTATGAGTATTATGAATTTTTTAATACTCTCACAAATGTCTCTTTTTAAGTGAATTTTAAAATTAAAAATAACTAACAATTTTAACTAATATTTCAATAATTTTCTCTAATAAACTTTGCCACCATATAAAAACGTTGCTTTTAAAAACGTTGGTTTTTATATCGAATTATTTAGTTTTGCACTGATATTAATACAATGTGAGTAGAAGAAAACCCCTTAATAACTCCGGTAAAATACAAATTTTTTCAAACATGGGTTTCTTTCAAACTTCACACTTTGCGAAACATTTAATTCTTTAAATAATTAGTTTTAATCGGATGAATTTTTACCGATTATCATTAAAATATCGTATTGTCATCCAAAACAATCGTGTATAGAAAATTCCACTTCAATTCAGCGCATTTAAATGTGAGAAAAAGCTTTTAAAGTTTTGATCCAGACATACAATGTGAGAGAAGAAAAAAAAAACCATTAAATAGGAAGAGTTTCTTTGAATAAATGGAATCATGAATTGAAAATATCTGATCGTTTTAAAAATGTTTATTGCATATGAATTTAATAACAATGTGGGAAGATCAACAGCTTCAGAAAATTTTATTTTTCATTTAATGGTTATAATATAAAAAATAAATAATGTTAATAAAGTATATTTACGTGAGAGAAATAGCTCAATGCGGAACAAAGTTATAAATACACACTCAAATGTTTCAAATAAAAATGATATCCCTAAATTAATAAATGCGGAATTTTTTTTCGAAAGTGTTGGTTATTCCCGAGTTCATTGAACATTATCATTAAAAAACCAGAATTAAATACTTATTCATTACATGTGGTCGGCGTTGTTTCCGCCGAGTTGTGGACTCGATATTATATCCTAAACTGGGAAAAGTAATCTGTAAGTGAATTTCTATCAGAAGAGAAAAGTGTTTGGTTGTTCGCAATGTTGATATTCAAGTATTTGTCCTTGCAATGGCACCCCATCTAGACATGCCGCCACACAAATCTCAACACTGAGTGGACGGCTTCCTTCAGCGACCGGGTATGACAGAATAGTCCCACCTTTGCTCAGGCACGTCGTAACAGGCGACTAAAATGGGTACCCAGCGTCTGGGAGGTATAGCGGGCACCCTGCCCCTGACATCATAACCCAGAGGCACACAATTGTGACCTTTTCTTTCCCATGGGGTTTACTGTCTTTGATAAACACGGGTGACGCACTCCCGAGATACCCAAGCGATCCTTCTCTATTTTCGACCCTCCTAGTCAACCATTTTTTTTCCAATTTTTCCACGTCTAGCCAACAGTTGAATTTCGTTTGGCGCAGCATAGCCACATCTGGCTCTTTCGCCAATAGCTTTCACATTCACACACTCAGAGAAATGAAGAAGTTTCTCTAAGAAGCTTGTCAACACTATTTAAACTGGAAGATACTGAAGTAAATGATCCTCTAGGGCGACGAAAATTTAACCAAACAAACAAATATTGAAGTGATTAAACGTGCACTTACATTCAAGAGTTTCGTTGATGTCGTCAATTTCTCTTTGTACCAACTCTGGAACATTATTTCTACGGATGAAATTGCAATGTTTGTGGGTCAAGGGTCTCAAACTACCATTGAACAGAGAGGTGTCTCTACGATATACATTCCGTTCATTGGTTACAAAAATGTTGGGGGCATCATATGAATTTTGGCAACTCGTCTCAATGGAAAGAACCCCCTTGCCCTCTAAACATTTCTAAGGGTAAGGAAGAGGAAATTGAACGTGTTTTTCGTATTTATGTTCTTGAGATTGAAAAAGCTTTGCTGTACACAAGCAGCTATAAGAGAGTGGGAATATTTATTTCTAACCCTTGTTTTGCTAGGGGGTTAGAGTGGTATGCTTGTGTGGGATTCTTCCAGAACTCATAGCGATAAAAACAGTGAAAAGCTTCCTTGCAGAAGGAAGAATCAATCTAAATAATGATTCCGCAGGAATGACTGCATAGATCCAAACACTTAATATTGCAGCAAACAAGCTATTTAAAGACCATTAGCACACGGGAATCAATAACAGCACTGGAAATGTAATGGGAGAAATCAACGAGGAAACTTTGAGAAACCTAAGATACAACAAATCATTACTTGAGTGAAGAATGCATGCTATAAAACAACAGAGAGCTGCGTTGCCAATACCCTACGAATAGGCTACATCAGGGATGGCCAGCCTGCGGCACGCGAAGATTTCTGAAAAAATTTAAAAATCTGAAGGATAATATTGTCTTCTTCAGAAATCTTGCCAAAGTCCATAAGAACTCTACTCATACGTTACTGAATCAATCGCTCCGGAGAACGGTACTGCCTGATATCAGTACAACAATGCTACCACAGCTCGTGCAAGGATGGAAACCAATGTTTGGTTTTAGTTGCCTTTCTTTGGTCAAGAGAGAGTCTAATGAATGGTTTTGTTGCCTCGCTTTAGCGCGATATGCGAAACGACAATCTATTTCCACTGTTTTGGTGATTATAAACAGCCGAGCAGGACGAGACGTTACGCTTTTTTTAAATCTTTCTTGAATATTGATGTCGCAGGTCATTTTAAAAATCTTATTTTTTTCTATGCTCTTGAGTAAATCTTTGTCATCGGAAATAAAAATTTTGAAGAAAACATATTTCAATTACTAATTTTAATACTGCATGGGAAGAGCAATTTTTTTTTTTGTTTATATTTGGCAAAATACTTCCAAGCCTGTCTTGATATGTGGAAGTTGTGTAGCAGTGTCGAAAATATTTAATTTGGACCGACATTTCAAATAACTGCACAGTGATTTCAACCGCAAACATCCTGTCGGTTCACACAGTTGCGAAAGGATTTTACCTATTAAAAAAAAGAAATCTACAGTCGACCAACAATCTCAATGTTCCAAAAGAGAAGCGACGAAATGGAAATTATGATGAAGGCTTCTTATGAACTTCCTTTGTTATTGGTACGCAATAAAAAGCCTTATTCTGACAGAGCATAAATAATCAAAAATAATCTGTTAAATATTTGCCCCAAAAGTCGGTGCTATAAAAGTCAAAATTATGACAGATAAAATAGTTTTGTACCGATATATCGTCATGCATTGCATAGATGATTGAGGCCAAAATGTTAGCGTATAAATTGTCTTTGGACTACAATATTGCAAATACTTTTTCAATATTGTAGTCCAATATTGTTATAATACTGCAAAATATAATATAGCTTTGGACGAAAGTTGGAATATCACAGACTACGGATAGTTAAGCATATTTTGCGCGTTTCACGAACGATAATTTTGACGTCGCGGAAGAACTTGATAAGTGCACTTGCGAGATTTTAGAATTTGAGAGAATGTGCTTTAAAATGTTTGTAAGGAAACAATGAGCTGTCCAGTGTATACTCGTTACTCAAAAAAGAAGATTGACTATGAAATTAAGCTTTTCTCGCTGATATTATGGGACATTTAAATTTAAATTTGCGGTTACAGGGGAAAATAGCATTTTTCCTATCCTCTCTAGTTAGCTATATATCATTCTTCTTTTATCAGCAAACTTTCAGTTATTCGTAGCGATTTTGAAGAGAAAAAAGATTAACACACACATCATATTAATTATATTGAGTTTGGCAAATTTGTACCAACAAGCGATTTTTCAAGTTTACACGATTTGGCCTTCGGATATTGTCATAAATTTGGATTAATTACAAATGTTTTCTATTATGAACATAGTAAAACCAAAATATCATTCAAGATTAAGTGATATGCACCTTAAACCCTTCTTTGTCACCAACTTCTAGAACTAATCCTAATACAGATGAACCCCTCTAAAAAAAATAACAAATTAAAAAAAAAAACACAGTACGGACTGTTTAATAATTATTCAAAATCAAATGTTTCAAGTTATTGATTTTTATTTCATACCTAGCTTAACTAAGCGAACCCATATAATATTTATTGACAATCAAACCTATGGCAGCGGTAGCCTAATGGACATGATCGCGGACTTGCAGCCGGCGATTTTCGTCTAGTCATGGGTTCGAGCCTTGTGGCCATTAAAGACCCATGGTTGCCGGGGCTGATACATTTTAAATGTGTCAAGGCTCAAAGACCTCCCGTTGCCCTGGTGATGAAGTTAGGCGAGGGATATGCCAGCTCATGTGTCGTCCTTGTCAATTGACCGAGGTTCAAAATTACGATATCGGTCGCCAATAGACCTCGTGTTGCTTCTAGTGCGACGTTAATAAAACCTAAATTTGAACTTCCTTTTTATTTGTTACATTCTGTTTTACACCTTCATTACTAAGACTTAGATTTAAAAAAAAAAAAAAAAAGAAAAAAAAAAGGGCATGCTATTTGCAAAAACCTCATAATTAGCCTATGCATAGCATTTTGTCATCTGTTTATAGTTTTTTTTTTTTTTTTAAAATATTGGATATAGCATTCTTCCCTGAAAGGTTGGCCATCCCTGGGCTAAATGGACAAGAAGAACTCCTTTGAGGAAAGTTCTATTGCTCAACATGAGAATCTAGGGCCAATGGTCTTGGAGGGAATGAAATTGCAAAAAAATTCAGGCCCATATTCGTGATCAGGAGCTTTGTAACGATGTTCCAGAAGAAGGCGACATGGTTGTATTAGAGTAAATGATTTTGTTCAGTATTGAATGTTTCCTGAATGTGAATAAACGCATTTCTCGAGCATAAAGAAATGTGCTTCTTGAACAAGAACAAATGTTAATTATTGCGCATGTCTGTGAAATTATACCCTTGCCGTGTCTTTTGCAACAAAACTTAATATAAAACTGTGTCTTATTTTCGGAAAAACACAGTACAATAAATCTCAGCACTTCGCAATGCAATTATTCGACATTACAAATATATTTTTTTATTTTTCATATAAATGAAATGAACACAGGGCTTTTTCTTACTCTGAATTTTAAAAAATTAAACATTTCGAAAGAATATCGAATAATACTTGAAAAAAAATATAGCATTTTTAAACTGTTTGTACACGGAGAGAAAAGAAATACTCAAAAATGAATACCCAGATGTACTCATTTTGAAATGACTATGTTTGTATCAGATTTGAATGTATATCTTTATCGATTGTAAAATATTACATGTATTCAAAAACAAACAAACAAAAAATGGAGAATCAACACTCTCAAAAAATTATTACAGATATAAAAACTACAAAAGTTCCTTTTATATACTGGCTAGGTATTTTAAAAATTGAGGCTCAAAAACAAATACGGTTTGCTTAAATATTTCGAACTATATTTCGTATTTACCACGAACACATGAATATTAAAATGAGTAGGTACAACGATTTAGTTGTAGATACAATTCATTGTTTCTTTACATTTTTTTTATTAAAAGCATCTTAATTTAACTGATTTACTAATATTTTTTAAAAAATGTTTTTTTAATTTTTACTAATAATTTTATTCGGTTCGATCCAAGTTTAGCATACTTCTTGGCGATTGGGAAAAAATGAAATATTCTGGTAACGTTGATATTTCCAAATTTAAATGAATGATTAATACAAAAATACTAAATTTTGTAAAGCATTGTATACTTGAAAGGTTATATTGAAAAAACATTCAGAATGATTCTATCACATTTCCAGAATTATTACTGATCAGTTTAGAAAATGATTTTCTTATGAGTAATTATTTGTGTGGAGCAGACTATCCATAATATTACATTGTAATCGTATCTTTAGAAACTTCTTGACTTTGATTCGTACAGATCAGTGTAGAAAGTTATTTTCATACATATAAATATTTGTATATGATTCTGAGAATATCTTATAGAATAACATTTTGGTACTCAAAAGAAAGAAATTATACACAGAGAATAAACTGTTGACAAAAATAGCTTTTATTCCAGATTATTCTGCAATTAATTGAAGTATATTTCAGATGCTTTATGGCAAGAGTAAGATATTTTAGAATATATTTTTTTTAAGGAATATGGTTTTAATTTAAATACAAATTTAATGTATATTTCTGAACAAATTATCACAATCTAATCAGGCATCTTTCCTGTTATGTTCCAAATATTGTTCATCATATTATTGTCTTGTTGTTTCATCACTATTGTCTCACATTTTTTAAGTTATCTGTTTTAAACTCGTATGACTTAGGGTTAGGAACCACTACTTACTTGTGTTGTTATTCAAAATTTGATTTTATATAATTAAGGTTTAAACACAGACATTTTATACCTTGGTTTTTTTTATTTTTTATAATAGGTCCCAAAAATGTCGCAAAAATTTAGATCAATATTTGATGCAGTATATTCAGATTTTATTCAATGCATGAACTTCAACATTCAAGCACGCAGAATAAATAAAACAAATTCTTTTGTATTCGATGTATGACACAAACACTATAGTTAAGTATTATTCATTAAATTGTAAAAACGCTTATAAATGTTTACCATAGAACAAGGCCGAGCATATTATCTAGCTCTTTTATTTGTTGATATTTGTATTTTCATTTACGCAATTTAACCACTTTATTCATGCACTTCTTAAATTTTATGTTTTTAAAAAATATATTTGTGCCGAGACGAATTATAAAGTAAAACCCAGGTTCAGATGTTGGCTGGAAGAAACAAGAATCACATTTGCACGACAAGGCAACATTACAGATTCTTAAACCGCACTTAAGATTTATAGAATGTAAAATTTTCTAATTCCTCAAAATTCTATTTTTTATCCCCGACAGTATCATTTCTATTCAAATATAATTTTAAAAATTAATATTTTATACATATTTTTAAAAATCAGATTATTACTAATATAAGTTTGGGGATGTGTCTTGTTATTCACAATAATCAAAATTTTTTCTACACTTCATTTTACTTTAAAACATATAAATAAAAATTGTATTTGATTAATAAATATTACTTTGAGAAAAAGAAAAAAAATTATTGCTAGCTATTATTAAATTTCAAATTTACGTATCCACATATGTTTTACTTAAATACTATTGATTCCTTTTTGAAAAATTATAATCAACTTATGATTAAATTAATTAATTTTGTTTGAAAAACGCATTTAAAAAAAAACTTTAATTCAAGGTACAAAATTGCTCCTGTTCAAATCACGAATCGTTATATAACTGTTACAGCTTGATTATGTATCTTGATTAAAAGAGAAAATAGTTTAATCTAATGTGTTGCTCTATTTTTTAAACAGAATCAGCCATTTAATTATGAACTGTTTATAAATAAAAGATACTATTCTTCAGAAGAGCTTAATTACTCTTTAACTATTCACATGTATTTTTCAGAGAGTTTGGAATAATTACAATACTAGAATAAATATTGGGGCCTTTATTTCTAACATGTTAAAATCAACCGATGATATAATGATACGTAACAATATTAAAACATGAAATAATTTGAAATACGAAATAAGCTTATTCAAAACAAAATGCTAAAATGGCCGTTAGCAGTTCAAAAATATATCTGTTTGAAGCAGAAAATAATTTAAAGCTTATATCGGAAGTGTACAAACAAACTCCAGAAGCAATTTAAATAGGTTTACCCAGCGACATTTTAACATTACAATTGAATTAGAATAAGTCTATAGATTTATAAAAATATACTGAGATTATTTCCTACCGAATGTAAATAATTAAATAATGTCAGAATTATGATATTAAATATATGAATTGAAATAAAATTGATGTACAAGATGTAAACAACTTGCTCATAGAGAAATCCGATGTTAACGCATACCACAAAGGTTTGTTTTGGTAGACATATATATTGGTAAAATTATTAATTTTTTACTATGAATGATTTATGACAAATTTAATTATATGGTGAATGTAATAAATGTTCACCTTATTTTGGCACATTATTTAAAAAAATATTGTGTTGCAAGTTTTACGTATTTACTTAGATACCTAATAAGTTATACTTTTTGATTCATTCAGGTCAAAAATGAACTCACCTTTAAGCAACACCGAAACATTATGGCAGTGGCTGTTGTAGTAGAACATAATATAGGTGAAAACAAAATTGAAAAACCAATAACCATAATTTTTCCATGAAATATATTTTCCCCCCAAAAGCACTTTTTTATTGACAAATATTAAAGGTAGTGTTTTTTCAATTCGGAATAATTTTAGTTTTATTTTTATATTCGATTTTAAAATGACTTGCATGTCTCGAAATAGGAAAGTTTACAAAATATTTTTGTAGGCAATTAATCTTTTTAAGAGAGTTATTTCATGTAAATTTTTTTTAGATCAGAAATTACAAAATGAACAAAATCAATTGGCAAAATTAAACACGTTAATCAATTTCAATACTTTTTATTATTCTGTATTCCAAAATTTCTCTACAATATGCTATATTATGGATAAAAATTAAATGTACTTACAAACTAATGCATAATGGATAGTTTGTATTAATTATGAACTGATCCATTTTGCTTAAATTAGATTTATGTTATTGTATAATACGTAATGCAAAAAAAGCTATGCTTTCATATGACCATACTGCTTTGCTTTAATTGAAAACAATTGTGATATTTCTAACAAAAAATCTTGTTAAATTGATATTTTTTTTATAATCGTAAGAAGACAATCTCTGTCCAAATAAATTTTAATCCACTAACAAAAATTGAAAATGGCACAAGTGTTTAGTAAAAGGGACCTTTAAAATTCCTTGTATAAGAAAAGTTTTGGGATCTAAGTGTGTCCATAATTCAAAGCATCAAGAACTGCTGTGTAGAATGGATGATTTAACAAACCAAGCAAAAATTCTTACATGTAATACTTTATACTATAATGATACAATATATTCCAAAAATATAACTGTATTAATTAGTTGTGTAGATGACTTATTTCTCTTTCGAAAAGTTAAAGTAACGTTAGTTGTCTACATAATAACGATGCATAAATAACATATTTATTTGAAACAGTACTGTTTGAAAAGCATTTTCACTCATATTTAGTAACATGACAAAAAGTTGTTGAATTGAAAGAAGTAAAAAATCTGTTTGTTTATCTTTAAACATTAGAACTTTCTATAATTTAAATGATACCTCATGTATGCTACATTAAAATATAAGATATGTTGTACGAATGGGGATGGAGTTGGACTATAGTATGGATTAGATAGCAGTGTTTATAAATGATTTTTAAAATGACATGCTTTCATCTGTAGGAGATACAAAACTAATACTTTTTTTTAATATTCTTGCTTCGAAATTGGGAACGTTTTATTTTTAAATGTCTGATATGTATTTGTATGATATTCAGAGTAAATTTTTCAAAAATATTATTTGGTTTTATTTTTTCTGTGTACAGCGAATCATTAATTTTAGGTGTTAGCTTTGTTATGATGTTAATTCAAAAGGAAATATATATTAGAAGAAAAAAATACTGTACACTAAGTTTTTTACTATGAAAAATCTAATATTCACATCATAATGTTTCCAAGATATTTACAATAACTTTTTAAATGACTGAACTTTAAATAAAACTCAATTTTCTGCATGTATAGGAAACAAACTATATATTTTAACAGAACTATATATTGCTTCTAAGAACATAAATGTAATTTTTAATGAACTGAATTGCTTCTCGAACTACTAGCTCAAATTTCTTACACATTTGTTTTGAAAAGAATTTAACTCTTGAACCGAATCTATTTTCGTTCATTAAAGATTTATTTATGTATTGTATGTATATATGTGTGTGCGTGTCTTTCAAAAATATTGTTAATAATTATACTATATTGAATTTTTATAGCGTTGAAGTGTTAAATTGTTCGTAATCACGGAACAAAGCAAATATAAAATTAATTCGCTATAATAGTCATTTTTATATTAATGTTAATGGAAATGATTCCAAATCTATGCAGAACCTATTTCGCGAATTAGAATTGAAACACAATTTAAATCAGAGCAATTAATTTTGGAATTTTTACAATTTGCATTATTTCGCCAGGCTGTACGACTGGAAGGCACCACAGGAGTGCATTCTTGCAGAAGAGGGAAATTGTGATGAATCAGTATTATCGCTTTTCTTCTCAGTTACAGTGAATTTAACCCAAATTCATGCCAATCAACTTTCACACGTATAAATTACTTCAACTTTAACCATCGAGCATAGCAAATTCTACAAGATTTTAAGCAATACCAGAGGCTGCTATGTGTAAAAACTCGCTATTTGCTGTTTGTTCGCAATGCTTATGCACGACTAGTCTGCATTTGCTTTCATCTTGCTTCCATTATTTCAGAATTCTATGTAACTTAACCATCAAAAAAACTTTTACGTAAAAATGGACTTCGTAATCGACACGACTAGCTCTAAATCAAAGTGAAATATATAACATTTTTACAAGAATTTCCCCTCTCCTACATACACGCACGAATTCTCTCTCTCTCTCTCTCTCACACACACACACATAATATATATATATATATATATATAATATAAAAAAGGAGAATAACATATTTAGTGTTGTAACAGGTTTCAGATTGTTAAGCTGGGTTATTCTTATGACATAACAGATGTATTTATGTGACATATGTGTGTGTACTTTTTCCTGCGCAGATTAATCAGCACATTGAAAACCACAAGAGCCGCTGAAACGATACATGTATGAAGAAAAATTGCGATCATAAAACATTTGCAAAAAACAACATTGTGAATGATCAATGACCCTTCAAGAAAGGAGAACGAAAAAATCTTTTATTGGAATTACGAGTTTTCAACGTGCCCACCCTTGCAGACTATAACGCATTGCATGCATACGGGACATTGTTGACAATGATGTCGAGCGTCATCTTGAAGAATCGGAATTACTCCACGTTTTATGACAATTTTAAATTCTGGAAAACCTCGTGGATTTGATGGGTACATCTAGATGCGTAGCTTGAGGTTGGCAGAGAGGGCCATTGCCTCGAGAGGCACGGAGGGGGGGGAGCGGCCAAGCTAGCTAATCCAGTCTTCAGCATCAGGTTATGGTTATTAGATTAGATAACTGTTATGTCATTAGGTATGTGTAGATACTTATGCATAATTTCAAGGTATTTGAACAAGTGAAAATGGTTCAAAATAGAGTTAAAAGTTTTGATCTAAGCAAATTTACTGAAATTTATATGAAGTGAAATAAAAGATTGACAAATATTTTATTCAAAATAAGAAAATAAATTTTACTTTTCGAATTACGAAATGGACTCGGCCGCCCGTAATCCTCTGTTGCCTCGCAACAAATGCGATATGTATGCCCGATTTGATTTTTGAATTGTTGTCTTCGAACAACTTATAGATGTGACTGTAAATAGATGAGATTTAATTTCTTCAACTTTTTCGTTATTTAGAAGAGCGGTGCAGCGATGGTATTGCTTATTTTATACTTTGATAAAGTTTCACGCTTACCGAAATTTGTTCATTATTGTAAATCAAAATGGCAAAATCTTTTTGGGAAGAATGCCTTTATCTGAAGGAACAAAAATCATGTGTGCCATTCCTAACTTTTCCAACATAGTAAGAATATTAAAAGGTAAAAAAAAAGGCTATTTATATGCTGATTATGAGGTTTTTTCAAGCAGCACATTTTTTATGTAAGTTTGAATAGTGAAAGTGTAAAAAATACTGTGACAAATAAAACAAAAGTTCAAAGTTGGGTTTTATTGTCAATAAACGTTATAAAGTTTAAGTCAGTTAAACTAGGTATAAAATAAAATTAAATAACTTGGAAAATTTTGACCCTAAGTAATTATTAAATAGGCAGTACTTTATAAACGTTCTTTTATATATTCTTTTTTAATTGGTATATTTTTTACCAGATCATCTATATTAAGATTAGTTCTTAAAATTTCTAAATTTGGTTTCTAAGTTAACAAAATTTGATATTATAAATTCAAATCGGTTAATATAGAACGATATTTCGATTTTAAGTTCATAATAGAGAAAGATTTGTTCACAAACATATGCTGATCCGAATCTACAACGATATCAGACAACCAAATCGCGTAAACTTGAAAAATCTGTAGTTGGTACAAATTTCTAAAGCTCAATATAAATTGGATCACTTGCAGTAAGTTCCTTATATTAGCTTTTTAGTGTTTTATGGAGTTGTAGGTAAATAATTTCAATTTGGAGTTCAGGTGAGAAACAACTAGCAACTTGCGAAGAAATTGAGGAAGGAGATTTGTAAAAATATCAATTTCTTTTACCTCTTTGAAAATCATCAAACCTAGCACTGAATGAATCATGAAAAATTGATATAATTTTTTTAAATATATCATAGATCAGAGTATTATCGACTTTGATAGCAAAGTCCTACATAAACGTGAAATGCGTTAATATTTTTTCTCCAAAATTGCAACAAAAAAGCATTCGTTTGCTCACTAAAGATGATATATTACTAAAACCGGAAAAAAATACAGTTTTTCTCCTGCAACCCTAAATTTAAATTATTTAAATAATATTGATGAGAAAAGGTACATTCAAAGCCAAACTTTATTCTCGAGTTGCAAAAACACACTGGGCAGTTCATCTTTTTCTTCCAAATATTTTAAAACACACTCCCTCAATTTTCGATGTTTGATATTGTAATTTCTAAGGAAATGCTTGAATCTAGATGAGGTAAAAGCACACCATTTGAATTTGAAAGATTTGTTTTGAAATATTAATATAAATTTCAGAATTTTCATTTTTGGATGGAAAAGCTCAAACATATCTTGTTGCATGATCAATTACTATATAAAGATATTTTTTGTAGAATTATAATAATTAAATCCTCCAACAGTATCAACAGAAAAACATTCAAAAGGTTGATCCGTGGGGGGAACAGTCTGTAAAAGACCAAATCTCTTTTACCTTTTCTTTTTATTTAGTTGACAAACATGTCAATGCTTGACAAAAGCTGAAATATCTTGATTAATATGAGGCCAATAATATTAATAATAAGTAATAAATAATAAGGCCAATAATAAGTAATTAAGTTTATCATATTTTGAGTACCTGAATGTTTAAATTGCTCATGAGTATTATGCAAAACTTTTCTCCTTAGAGAAAAAGGTGCAACTATTTTAACTAAATTTTTCTTTTTGAGTAAAAGTACATCATCCATTTTTTATATTTTGAATTATGTAAATTATCTAAATTTTGAAAATGTTTTATCTCATCTAGTTCAAGTAAATGCACAGTATGTTGGATATATTGGGCTGTAGGATGCCTTGATAACATGTCAGCTTCAACATTAGCTGTCCCTTTTAAATATTTAACTTCATAATCAAACATGCTTAATTTTAAAGACCATCTAAATAATCGACCCCTTAAATTTTTTACATTTTTTAGCCAAGCAAGAGCAGCATGATCTGAATGAATTATGAATATTTTCCCATGTAAATAATAAAAAAAATTTATCAAGAGCATCTACTATAGCCAAACATTCCAATTCAGTTGTACAATAATTTTGTTCATATTTTCCATATTTGTTAATGTTGGCTACTAAAATCACTAAGAACTAAAAACCTTTTGTAGTGTTTTTAGTTCTTAGTGATTTTAGTAGCCAAGACTAACAAAAGAAATCTACTTACTCGGAAACTCTAAGCAATGGGCATCGAATAAGTAGATCAGATTCAAGTATATTTCTAATAACTGGATCCAATTAAAGTATACTCTAACTGGATTCAATTAAAGTATACTCTGACTGGATCCAATTAAAGTATACTCTAACTGGTTTAATTAAAGTACATTCTAATTGGATCAAATTAAAGTATATTCTAACTGGTTCGCCAATTTAATTCTCAAGTCGCCAATTTAGCGATATTTCCTTGCCCTATTTTTAAGTCTCTCATCGTAATATTTTAGAATGCAATGCTTTAAAAATGTACTATTATGAGATGATATACGAGTTAAATATATTCGTCACAAAAGGGGCTTTTGATTTAGTCCGACCACCAAATGTCGTTCCCGGCCACTTTTCAAAATAATGTGTGAAATGCGCATGACTTGTTTAATTTGATTACTCCCAACTCATTCACAACAGTTTCAGTTTGAACTGGAGTCGCCTCATTGAAGGTATCAGTGTTAAGAACAGATTAAGAAGTGAAGACTTATTTTATTTCAATTTACGGTAGTAATAATTATGTTTAGCTTAATATGTATTCTATTTAATAAGTTATCGTTTGCTTTAATTTCGATATCCGAAAAGAATATTATTTCCCAATTCAACATTTGCTTTAATTCTAATATTCAATTGAATAATTTGATTTTCATAGCATAACGTTAATATTATTCTTTTTGTTTTCGAAATTTCGCATTGTTTTTGTTTGGTAGAATTTTTTATTTCCGAAATGTAACGAGAAAGGGTAATAACCTTTGTTGCTCTATATCCCATAAAACTATATAATCAATCAATCAATGTAACGAGAAAATGACAATGTATAAAAATATGCAGTAATATACTTAAAAAAATTTAGCATCTTTGAAGGCTAAATCTGTTCTTAGCGAAACTTTGCATATAACCTTTTTTTGGTACTTTTCCATTTCTTAGGCGTTAATCTCACCAAGCAGACTTTATTGGCGACAACATGCAGCATATATATATTTAGTTTGGTGTCGGTTGTATCTTTTTTGGCGACTTCATCGCCTGCGCCGGCGAAATGGAAAAATACCTATTTTTTTCTTTTTTATTCATAATTTTCAGAAGAGATTTAGTCAAAAAAGTTATTTAAATTCTATTTTAATTCATACCTTGGCAATGGGAAACAAAATGGCACCAAATCACACTAAAAGTAGAGTTGCATTTATAGTACAGTTTAATAGGATTGCACTATTAAGCAGCTGATTCGGTGCAGTTATCGCGCTTTTGGGCTTTATTTTGTTTTTCCGTCACCAATACATGAACTAAAATAGGATTCAATTACGAATTACTGACCGCAACACAAAAGTAAAAACATTTTTTACAACCAAATCTTTAATTTGAAAACTAACGTTCTAAATCATGTAATATTCGTTTATACTTAACATTTTGTATTATGGTCTGTTTCCGTTTTAGAATATGTACCTGAGCAGTAGATTAAATGGGGATATTTTGCATGAATTTTCGGGAAACAAATATTTATTAAACTTTTGCTCTCATGCTTTGGTTCAGTTCCTTTCTTCCGAAATGTGATGGAATATTCAATAATTCTACTACATTCGTCTTCTATTTCTTTTCCCTTCAAAATTTTGTGATTCCAATATCGAGGAATTCCTGCCGAATAAATATAATCTTCAATCACATCTTCTATCATTTCATCAGTCAGTGAATGAACATGGAGACTTAACGGATTAAATGAATTATCGGATTTCTGTTCTACTGTTCTAGAAACACTTCTTGTCAAAGAGAAATTTCGTCTTTCGATATTCATTGCTGAATACATATTAAGTCTAGAAAAATTTTGCAAAATTCTGGAAATTTGCACATTTTCTGAAGTTTTTTCAGAGTCATCTATTTGTTCGTCCTCAATAATGCATTGATCAATAACAAAATCCTTAATGCTCTCGCAAGCACAAAAAATATCAATCTCTCTTTTATTTTGATACGTCTTACTCGCCATATTTATCACAAGAATGTTACTTAACTGTTACAGTTACTATATCCTGAGAAGCAGAATAATAGGAACCGAGGTTCACTCTCATAGGCTCCCGTACTAACTCTCCATAGGCACTTGCAGCACACTGTTCCTGATGATAACTACAGAACGGCTATAGATCGTACTTGAATAACACAACATAATTAAGAACTTATTAGTATCTGATGACATGGCAATCACAATGCATCACGGGATGCATTTGTTTGGAGCCATGGCAACCAGTAGTACTTTCTTAATGCTAAATTTAAATTACAAACGACTTTTTTACCGCCTTTAAATATTACTTTATCTCTTCTGTTTAGTTTAAATTATTTTTCCCCCAATTTGTTTCTTGTAACTAAGACACTTAAATACTTTAACTTCTGGATTTTTTGGGTTGAAATGCAGTTTAGCATAACCACCCGTTGGCGACAAAAATTGTTTACAATTGTTTGGCGATATTTTGCCAATTGTGGTTACCATTAACCATTAATTACCCGCCATAAAAATCGCCAAATTTGGCGATTTTTCAAATCTCGCCAAGTGGTTACGCTAAACTGCATTTTCACCAAGACATGTTTATGTATTTAATGTTTTTCCAAAATTAGGTTTTTAGTTTGTTATACTTTTCTTAAAATCTACGATACTTGTCTGTTATAGCGGAGCCCGCCGAATTACGATTTCGGCTCTAGACAATAAATCGCCAAGCGAGCAAGATGTATCGCTCGTATCATATCTTGCGGAATTTATGTGAAGAAAATATATAGGGAAATAAAAAATAATTAACAACACAAAAAAGTTCTATGCAAAGTTTGGCAAAGAACAGATTTAGCCACCCAAGATGCTCTTTTTTTAAAATAATAATTATTAAATTACTCAATTAAATATAAGAATTAAAGTAAACGATGAAATATCGAGAAATGGACAATAGTAAACTTTTCCGATATTAAAATTAAAGGAAACGATGGTACTTGACCGTTATAGCGGCGCCCGTCAAATTACGATTATGCCAAGTCATCGCCAAACTCGTGAAGCCTATCTTTTTATATAACCTACTTGGCGATATTTCTTAATCGCTTGGCGGTTAATCATCGGGCGCTGCTGTAAAAGACAAGTACCGAAACGGTAAATTATTAAATTGAATATATTTAAGCTGAATGTAATTTAAACTAAAGCAAACGAGAAATATTGTTAAGTTGAATATTATATCAGCTACATGTGATTAAAATTAAAGCAAACGATAAATTATTAAATTGAATATTATATAAGCTACACGTAATTAAAATTAAAGTAAACGATAAATTATTAAATTGAATATATTTAAGCTAAATGTAATTAAAATTGAAACAAGCGATGAAAAAATTGAAAAGTGATCTGCTACGCCAAAAGCGATCCACCTAAAACAATAGCCCAGTGGGTGGCTAAAAAATGCTTCACATGAAATATTGAATGCAAAATCGGAAAAATGACCTTTAATGAAGAGTGATGTTCTAAAGATTATGTAAATATTATTAAACATATAAATTTTTATATTACTTATTAGCATGAGATTTATTACCAAACATAAAAAAGATTATTGAATATAAATATCATTAAATAAAAAGTTGGTACTTTTCCATTTCGCCAAGCAGACTTTATTGGCGTCAACATGTAGTATTCACATATTCCATTTGGTGTCGGTTGTATCATTTTTGGTGACTTTATCGTTTCCGAAGACGAAATGGAAAAGTACATAAAAATTTTATATTATTTATTAGTATGTGATTTGTGCTTTTCTACTTTTCAATTTCGTGGCAACAGGAATATACTCTTCAGTAAAAATTTTAATCGTATGGCTTATAGTAAGTATCCGATAAAATAAGACAATTTTTAATATTTTATCTCTATCTATTTTTAAAGTATTTTTATACTTACAAACATTTTTAAATAATTTATTTTTCAAATATTTGAAAATTGAAGCAAATAATAATTAAATTTGAGAGTTTTACACAAAAAAATTGGTAAATTTCTTGCATGATGTTATCGTTTAACTAGTTAAGATCAATTCGCAGTCGCTCTTAAAAGGAATTCGCAACAAAATAATTTCATTGCCATTCCCTTCTATTTTACAGTTTGAGACTTCAGTCTACCCTCCATTTTAAAACGTTTTTCTGAATTTCACTTGGTGTGTGTGTGTGTCATCAAATTTTCGATCGTTAATTTAACCAACTTCCCATCAAGCTAGAAATCTGAAACCTTGGGAATCGTTCTCACTAGCCTAACAATACGATATTTGGACATTTGCGACAAGTTTTAGCTAGTATTTTCTTCAATAATGCAGTTTATCCCAACCACTTGGCGCGATTTCAAAAATTGGCATCAAACTTGGCGATTTTTTTGTTTGGCTGAACGTTAAGTCCGTAAAACGGACCAGGGTAGCCACATTTGGCAAAATACTGCCAAATAATTCTTGTCGCCAAGAGTGATTGGGTTAAACTGCATTCCAACCATTTAATTTACAGAATTAATTAATTAATTTTAGTTACTTTTAACGTTTTTATGTATTTCACTTGGTTCGTGTTTCTGTGTGTGTGTGTGTGTGTGTCATCAAATTTTCTATCGTTAAATTAACCAACTTCCCATCAAGCTAGAGTTCTGAAATTTCGGGAACCGTTCTTACTTGCCTAACAATGCAATATTTAGATATTTGCGACCAGTTTTAACTAATATTTCAATAATCTTTCTTAATAAATTTTGCCACTATATAAAAACGTTGTTTTTAAAAACGTTGGTTTTTATCTCGAATTATTGATTTTGTGGACATAATGTTAATGCTAAGAAATGTCGACTTTAATTCTATCTTTACTATTTTATCTGTTTGAATGCAATAAAGTGCTTCTGAAAGAGCAAAAAATAATGAATGCTTCTGTAGAATTACTTTTTTCCTCAAATTTTTAAAAAAATATTTTATTCATACGTTTGCAAGTTTTCCAGTCTTTCAAAAATATTTTTAAAAATCGGAGGAAAAAAGTAATTCCACAGAAGTATTCATTATGTTTTACTCTTTCAGATTATTTTTACTGCATTTAAACGCATCAAATAGTAAAGATGTGAGAATTAAAGTCGAAATTCCATAGGATTAACATTTCGTCAACTTTAATGTTAATCCAATGGAATTTAGACTTTAATTCTCACATCTTTACTTTTTAATTCCACAGAAGCGTTCATTATTTTTTGCTCTTTCAGATGCACATTATCGCATACAAATTGATCAAATAGTAAATATGTGAGAATTAAAGTCGAAATTCCATTGGATTAATATTACGTCCACGAAATCAAAATGGCGAGTAGATGGGAGCCTTAAGTGATGAAATGATTTATGTCTTTTTTAAATGAAATTTTTCAAATATAATAGTTCTTTTATTTTAAAAAGAAAAACTATAAATCAATATTTTTTCTTAAGTATTTATAAATAAATAATTTATTTCATAACCTTGCAATAAAAACATTCGTACTCTATGTACTAAACGCAATTTTGTTACCTTCATTCGATTTAATTCCTGACCATTTTTATGTGTCGATTATTTCAATTGCGATTAATTTTAAGACAAAGAAATGAGTAACATAAAGCAGAAAAAACAGCAATATAACTGAAAAACAATTTTTTTTTATTAATAATATAAAAATGCGCAATTGATTAAAAATGCTGCATTTTATATAGCATATAATGGCCTGTTTTATATTGCAGGTTGCGCGCAATATCTACAATAATAATTTTGAAACCCTGCAATAATCCAACATAATTCACAATAGCTTCATATACATAATTTATTAAAATAAGAACATATTTAACGAATCTGTACTCATATATAGAATTCCTTAGAATCCTCGAAAGTATTTGTTTGTATTTAGAAATAAAAGGGAGGACATTGTCTTTCATCTATTATTTTATTTCTTTTTATTTAAGTAAAAATATTACCAAAGAGTGCGATATCAATTTGAAATGGAATAAAATAATATGATAAACAGGAACGTGAATGAAAATATCTAAGTTTACAGAATAAATATTGTGGATGAAGAAAGGTTTTTGTGTGTGTGTGGTAGAAAGTGTGGAACTACCCACAATTATACTTCAAATAATCATTACTAAGTCTTTTATTCTAAATCAACGTACGATCATCCAGAAAAAGGATATTTTTATTAACTTTCGCAATTCTCATTGCTGCTAGACAAAATTGATATCCTTCTTAATGGCTTAAAGAAAACTAAATTATAATGTGCTTCATTAATTAATTTAACTAAAAGAGTCAATTAATTCCCTAAAAATTTTTTTCACATTATCCAATACGTGTTTTTTTGCATATCTGATTTTTAATTTTAAAATTAAGTCTATAATTCAAATTTCGTAAAATTCTGCTGGAAAGCTTCCTAGTAAGGGTGTCGTCCTCGTCATGTGACCGAGGTTCAAAATCATGATGTCCGTCACTAACAGCCTCGTGTTGCTTCCGTGCGACGTTAATAAAACCAATGAATCAATCCGAGTTAAGGAGAGAATGTTTGAAAAAAAAAGTGTCCTGTAATATTAAATGAGTGTCTTAAACATTTGAAGATATAAAATTTTCCACTCCATACTTTTTTTTAGAAATGTTTGCATCAATCTATAAATTGCCCTCCCTCCCCCCCAAAAAAAATCTGAGACAGTTAAGAAAAATCAGAAAAAGTATCAATATAAATATGAATTATTAAATACAATTACAAAACAGATTTATGTAATGACCAAAGTCTTTGGATTTATGAATTCCTCACATCCTTATCCCCCCCCCCAAAAAAAAAAAAAAAAAAAAAAATTCTTGCAATTCTTTCGATCAGTTCAAATAATATTCAAGTTCAAACTTACGACTGGAAAAGGGTAGGCGCTTAGGGGCTGTGTACCAGACTACTTACCTTAATTATCGATGCATTTATCACACGGTATTAAAAACAAGGAAAATAATGGATCATTTGCGCGAAGTAATCTAATATGTTACCTCTGAACACAGTTTTCTTCGAATATCTCTTGAATTAGCAATAGGATTGGAATGAAATTCAGAACATAGATTATACCAACTCTTCTCTACCTATTTCTGTAAAAAAATTGAATTCTATTTCGAGAAAATTATGTTTCGAAGTAAATTATATTGATTAATAAGTCAATTAAGAAAATAACTTAATTCTCTTGGAGTCATTAATATAGATATCAATTTCGTCCACTTGCGATTAGAATTGCGGAAGTTTTTAAGGGTGTTCCTTTTTTAAATATTTTTATGACGCGAATGTGCATAGAAGTTAAACAAGGCTCACCGATTCCAAGCTTGATTTATTGTTTATTACTTCGTATGAAGCAACACAATGGTTGTTGGCTACGACATCATAAATTTTTTATTTCGATCGAGTGACGAGGTCGATACCTGAGCTGGAACTCCACTTTCTTAGCTTCCACATCCTCCCGAAGTAAATATAATTGAATACCAGCACATTTAATGTGCATTATTCTCGCTACATGATGGGTCTTTAGTGGCCATAGGATTCTTTAAACTACGACTCGAAGGAAACAACACCGGACATGAGCTCGCGACTATGACTCCTTCGCTAATGTGGCCTCCTTGTTCCAAGGCAGGCCCAAGTAACAATGCCACTTCTACATTTGCTCGGAGAGACCGAGTTTTTTGAGAGAGAAAGTTAGCCTTTGCTTTTTCAAAGAATATAGTATTTTAAAACGTTTTTCTGAATTTTATTTGGTGTGTGTCATCAAATTTTCGATCGTTAATTTAACCAACTTCCCATCAAGCTAGAGCTTTGAAATTTTGGGAATCGTTCGTACTCGCCTAACAATGCAATATTTAGACTTTTGCGACAAGTTTTAACTCATATTTTTTTAAATAATGCAGTTTAGCCCAATCACTTGGCGCAATTTGAATAATTGCCAAACTTGGCGAATTTTTTTTTTTTTTTCTTTTTTTGGCTGAATGTTAAGTCGGCTTCGCGGACCAATTTAGCAACATTTGGCAAAATACCGCCAAATAATTCCTGTCTCCAAGAGTGGTTTGACTAAACTGTATTCCAACCATTTAATTTACCGGAATAATTAATTTTAGTTAGTTTTAATATTGTTATGTATTTCACTTGGTGTGTGTCTGTAAGTATGTGTGTCATCAAATTGTCTATTGTTAATTTAACCAACTTCCCATCAAGTTAGAGCTCTGAAATTTTGAGAACCATTCTTATTTGCCTAACAATGCAATATTCAGATATTTGCGACCAGTTTTAACTAATATTTTAATAATTTTTTTAATAAACTTTGCCACCATATAAAAATGTTGTTTTTAAAAACGTTGGTTTTTATTTCGAATTATTATGTATTTAACTTGGAAGTGTGTGTGTCATCAAATTTTCGATCGTTAATTTAACCAACTTCCCATCAAGCTAGAGCTCTGAAACTTTGGGAATCGTTCTTACTTGCCTAACAATGCAATATTTAGACATTTGCATCAAGTTTTAGCTAATACTTTCTTTGATAATGCAGTTTAGCCCAACCACTTGGCGCGATTTTTTTTGGCTGAACGTTAAGAGACCAGGGTAGCCCCATTTGGCAAAATACCACCAAATAATTGTTGTCGCCAAGAGTGTTTGGGTTAAACTGTATTCCAAGCATTTAATTTACCGGATGAATTAATTAATTTTAATTAGTTTTAACGACTTTATGTATTTCACTTGGTACGTGTCTGTCTGTGTGTGTATCAGTGTGTCATCAAATTGTCTATTGTTAATTTAACCAACTTCCCCTCAAGCTAGAGCTCTGAAATTTTGGGAACCGTTCTTACTTGCCTAACAATGCAATATTTAGATATTTGCGACCAGTTTTAACTAATATTTCAATAATTGTTTTTCAATAAACTTTGCCGCCATATAAAAACGTTAGTTTTTATCTCGAATTATTTCTTTTCGTTTGAAAACTGGCTGTATGTATCAGGTTGTTGTAAATTTCTTCATTTTAAACTGATGAAATTTGTTTCTAATTACAATTACGTTGTTATAAATTAATCGCGTCTGAAGCTATTGAATCCTATTCATATATTACAATAACTTTCTACTTATAGAAATTTGGTCTTCCTCTTCTAATTTATTTTTCTTAGGTGTCTATACTTGCAATAAATTTCATTATTACATAGTTAACTTCTAGCCGAATGTTTGAGAGACAAACTGCACTAGACCATTGTCATGGAATATTTATTAAGAGTGTCATATCAGTCATAGTTTCGAGAATAATAATGGCATATGTGAAAAGAAATTGGTCATCCATTAGCTTTCACTTATCATTTCAAATGCCTACAAGCTAATCTTTACCTAATTTCAACATTTTAAGCAAAATATATATTAATATTTTTCAAAAAATTCGTTCGAAAAATATCCTCAAATATTTACTCTCTTTTAAGTAAGAAATCTTATCCATTGAATTATATACAATTTCGAGATTTATCCCTCATTCTGCATCGAAAACTTTTTGCAGCATAATAGCCCACAAAACGGTCCTTATTACTATCTATGGTCAAAAAAGTAAGTTTTGAAAATCCGTTTCACGTGACGGAATTTTTTAAAGAAATTCATTTATTCATTTCCTACTTTGTATATTATTCTTTTCTCCCCCCCCCCTTAAAAATAGGATTTTCAAAACAGATTTTCGTTTCTGGCTGCTTGGTTATATATATGCATTTAAAAAGAAAGCATTTTAATTTTAGTATATATTATGTACAAATTACAGTAATAATATTGGGTATTCTCTTAAAATCTTAAAAAATTTTCAGTAGATAAAACAATTGGTTGTTTCAGTTTCGCTGTAAGAAAACTAATTCCTTTTATAAATTTAAAAAGTTGGCGACATAGATAAAAATTATTACAAAGATTGTGAACTTTTTTCAGATTTCTTGATATGCATTTGCGCTTGAATAAATGAGAGTTAAAATAAATGAAACTGATAAAGCAATCAGTGTTTCCGTTATTATGTAAACCATTTTAAAAAACAATTCTCCAAGCAAAACAAAAGTTGGAATTTACCGAACTTTCAAACTCCCATTACAATATTACTACCATTTGTAACAATACAGCAGTTTTGTAGGCATATGCCTACAAAATTGCTGTATTGTTACAAATGCAACGGAATCAAGCGGAATTATTAAAATCAGCATTGATATAGTGTAAAAAAAATATACATTTCAAAAGATATTGTAAAATTTAGGTATAGCTACAAGTAGGTGTCAAAAGTCTTGTAACACATGCACTGTTTCTGTCTTCTTTTTTTTTATTTGATATATTTAATTTCTTACTTGGTAAACACAATGCAGGGTATTTTTATTAAATTCTACTATTAGCTCACTCTCTCCCTATATATATATCTTGTTCAAATTTTCAATCGTTAATAAAATACTTTTTATTCATCCACTCAAGTTCAAATACATTTTTTTAAACTTATAGTGGATAACACTTGATGTTAATACAATGTTTTCATATATTGATTCATTTAATTAAATTTAATTGATGAAAATGCAGTTTAGCCCAACCACTTGGCGCGATTTCAAAAATTGCCAAACTTGGCGATTTTTTTGTATTTTTTTTTTTGGCTGAACGTTAAGTCCGCGAAGCTGACCAGGGTAGCCATATTTGGCAAAATGCCGCCAAATAATTCTTGCCGCCAAGGGTGGTTGGGCTAAGCTGGAAAAAAAATTTCTTTTCCTACTTAATATTGTGATTGTGTCATATGTATGTACATATTTATATTAATTGTAATTATTTAATAAAAAGTAACTAAAATAAAATGTTTCTTCGTTGACTTAAGTTGGAATTGACTTAATTTTTTTTCTGTTATTTGTTTTAGTCAGATTAAAAGGAAAATTGAAAATCCAATTAACAATAAACACACACCCACAACATTTATTATCTTTATTTTCAAATGTATGAGGAAAAATGATTTAATGAGAATGATATTGCCAATATAAGTCTGTTAGCCATATCTTTTTTTTTTTTTTTTTTTGTCCTTATGTTTGGGGGAAATAGTTGAATAAATTTGCGTTCAATACTTGTTCGATGAAATTGTCACTTTCCAAATATTCTTCATTCACGTCTGTGAATTGTTCCTCCGTTGTGTTCGGGACGGCATTCCTATAATAATTCACATAACTGTCAGGATGATTTCCAATATTTATTTCATATGAATGATTTGATTCGTCGGTAGAGTAACTATCCGAATGATTTCCAGCGCTTATATGAAATGACTGGTTTGAATGGATGATGGGATAGTGAGCATGATGATCAGTAACATTTAAATCTGAAAGTAAGAAAAAAGATATTTAAAAAAATGTCACCTCAATGTTAAAAACATACTGGTTTAAAATACAATGAATTGGCATAACATAAAACGAAGCAGTTCCAAAACAGGATATTATTATTAACACATAGTTCAGCGTTGTGTTTGCAAACATTTCGCTCATTCGTTTGATACAAACACTCGTACGAAGTATCAAATAGATCAAAAGTTCGTAATGAAACATAAGAATTTCACATTATTTAAAAATTAAATAATAGTTAAATAAAAGGAACAACAACTTTCCTATATGCCCGAAAGCCGCCATTTTGTTTTTTTGGCGACCAGTCATTTCTCGCCAAATAGTGGGTTGACTGATCGCCATGTTAGGCCTAATCGCCCGATTTGGTGAAAAAAAACCCGAAGGTTGGCGGTCGGGCATATATCAAAGTAGGAACAAATAAAGAAAATTATTAAGAGTACCAAAAGAGATTACTTTTATTGAATTTCTCCTTTCTTTCTATTGATACAAAATGCATTTTTATAAAAGGATCGTAACATTGAAAACATGAAGGAATTACCGTTCGTCACTGTTCACTTAGACTTAAAAGTGCATAGTATTATTATCAATTTGGAAACAAAATTGTTTGTACGATATTATTTTGGAGAGCCATTATGACTGATAGGAGAATTCAAGGAATGTAAAGGGAAACGATTGAGGAGAGCGAATACCGTCCGAACCGTATTGTTAACTCTAGTAAACAATTTAAGAGGAAACACAACAGAAAATAACAACAAAAAAAAAAAAATATTAGTGTCAATAAAAAATGCTGAAAAAAATAAATATACATTTCTTACAAAGTAGTTAGGTTTATTAAGGCTCCCGTCTACCCGCCATTTTCATTTCGCTTACGTAATGTTAATCCTATGGAATTTCGACTTGAATTCTCACATCTTTATTATTTGTTCTATTTGAAGGCAATAAAGTGCATCTGAAAGAGCAAAAAATAATCAATGCTTCTGTGGAATTACTTTTTTCCTAAGATTTTTAAAAATATTTGAAAATATTCTTTAAAGACCGGAAAACTCAAAAACGAATAATTAAAATAAGAATAAAAATATTTTTAAAAATCTTAGGAAAAAAGTAATTCCACAGAAGCATTGATTATTTTTTTCTCTTTCAGATGCACTTTATTGCATTCAAATAGTTCAAACAATAAAGATGTGAGAATTCAAGACGAAATTCCATAGGATTAACATTACGACCACGAAATCAAAATGGCGGGTAGACGGGAGCCTTAAGTAGTTTTTCTCCATATAACTATTTTAAATACTGACATATTGTAAATATCGAATTTCTATGTAAAAAAAAGCGTAGAAAAACCAATTAAATAAATAACATTATTTGATAATTATTGTAAGAAACAAAGATTGTGACTCTTGCGATAAAATTTTACCTCATACATATCGCAAAAAAGGACACTTAATTCAGTTATAAAATTCAAAATTAATAACGATTCAGTTAAAAATACAGTTCGAAGACTTTGAAACATTTTCAGTTACAATTTCTACGTCCAATTTTGTTTCATGTTGTGGCGTAGTGATAAATATTTCGAAGCATCAATTTCATACTTAAAATCTTTTATTAACAAGTTCATATGGCACACATACAATTACACCAGAAATCATCCTACAGACAACTGCTCTGGCTAATGCCGACGTCTCATCTGCCAAACTGTCTGGGCGGGCAGCGGATCAAATTCCGCTTCAGCAAGAAGCAGTGACGTCTATCGAGTACATTCCAAAAATAAAGTAAAAAAAAATAATGAAAACACGAAGTTTACGAGCCATGGCGTCACAATGTATGAAATATATAACTGCAGTGATACTTCTTACACAAAAATAGTATAAAGCTTCAAAAAGATATTTTAAAGGTGAGATGAAAAGATAAAGAAAAAATTGTTGCATGCGAAGTTTTGAAAGATTTAGCCATCAAAAGGGTTAACTGTTTAAAAGTAATTATATATCAAACCTTTTATACAAAGCCTTTTGATATTTTTTAGTAAAGATTTAATATTCGGGTAATAGAAAAACTCGTAAAAAATAACAATCTTGAATGATTATCTAGTAATTTTAAAATAAAGACTTTTTCTTCATATATCACTGCATTTCATATTGTATCACCGTATTCTCGTTAGATTTCAAACAACAACAACAACAAAAAAAAACTATCGAACGCGCACACACATTTATACATACACTAGTGGGCAAAACTTAAGCAACTTTTCAGATTGTGCCGTAGTTTCGAAAAACATCAACTGGGTGAGAAGAAATTCACACTACAGAGGCACAATGTAGCAATTAAAGGTTGATGAAAGCATAGTAGCAAAAAAAAATGTACACATATATTATTGAACAAAGCAGAAAAAGGCTTCTTTGACAAAATGGCGAAAGTAAAAAAAAAAAAAAAATTCTGACCACGAGGAAGAACAATAAACCAAAACCTCATAGAAAGGTATATGACTTCCCCAAACTGTAATGGTTGTGTGACACCGTCTGTTCATAATCAATACCAAATTGTCAAGCAGTTTTTGAAGTAAGAGTTGCAACTATTAAAGGAACGTCTGTTTCAGCTGTTTGGGTTTCTCCGGTAGATACGATCTTTCTGCCAGGCGTCTCCAAAAAGGGTCCCACACATGTTCGATGGGATTTAAATTGGTGAAGCACTCACGCCAATCCATTCTGCAGATATCCTCACATTCTGAAAGCTCCTCAACAGCAGAGGTTCTGTGCGGAGTGCATTGTCGTCCACGAAAAAAAAGTCTGTATCAATAGCAACTCGGAACAGACGCACGTGTGGGAGGATAATTTCATCGCAGTAACGATCTCCGGTAAGTGAACCACTGTTGAAAATATGGAACTCCATTCGTCCATTTAACATAATGCTTTCCCACGTAAGAACTCCAGGACCATCCCAACGGTCTCTTACCCTGATGTTAGTGGGAGGAAACCGTGTCCCTATCTCCCTCCAATCAACTGACGATGAGAATCGTTTCTCAGTCTCTCTCATCAGTAAACAGAAATTGATTCCATTGATATGTTCACTCCTTGACACCACTGTAAACGGTAAAGCTGATGGGCTATTGTTAGTGGTTTGCAGCGTATGGACGACGGGCAAATAGGCCACTTTTATGCAGACCTCTGGCCACAAGTAAACCATGCTACATGTCGTCCGGTCGCCGTACGCAGCTACAGAGCAATATTGTCCTATGTCTGTGGTCTTTTTTTTTTTTTTATTGCAGAACGATAAATCGGTCATGACTTGCCATTATTTTCCTCAACCGACCTTCTCCAATCTTTCTTACAGCTGTACCTGATATTTTGAAGGCTTCCCAAGCTCTTGAAACTACACTTTTATCGATTCCAAACTCTTGTGCAACACTTGTCAAATTGCATCCTTCTTCAAGCTTGCCAATCATTCTATTATAGCATAAGGGCATCTGGCGGTTTCTTGTAACCATTATGAATGTACGATTTCTCTTTCACTAGCATTGAATGTCTGAAAATGTGCCCTTCTTCTTTCGTTTTAAGCTGCCTTGTCACTGAACGCGCTCATTCCACGCGTTTGTGTGCCGTGACGTCCCGTCTGATGTCATAATGCTGATATTTGCATATGCATCATCTTTCTACTGAGCTACTATTTCATTGTACTCGTCGTAAAAAAATTCCTTTTCAACAATTTCATGGCTACATGTCAAAAATGCATTTGTTGTTAAGTTTTGGACGCTACACACACACACACATGTATATATATAATTCGATTAAATATTAGAATTAAAGCAAACAATAAAATATTTAAGAAATCAATTATATTCTTTTCAGATATTAAAATAAAATAAAAATGATAAATTATTAAATTGGTCATATTTTTAACTTAACTTAATTACTGTTGCCATAAAATGAAAAAAAAAATGTAATAAATCTTTGTGTATTGATTCTGAATTCTTAATACTAACAATTCAATGAGGCGACTACAATTAAGACTGAAACTATTGTGAATCGGTTGGAAGAAATCAAATTAGATTAAACAAATGACGCGCGTTTCACACTATATTTTGAAAAGTGGTCAAAAGCTACATTTTGTGATTGCACGAAAACAAACGCCCCTTTGGTGGCTAAGAAAGTTTCAGAAATATTCTTAAAGTGATGAATTATATGATATTTTCATCCCTGTAACACCAGTATCACGTATATCAATCACAAAGGAATACTAAAATCCAAAAGAGAAGAATAAAGCGAAGGAATCAAAGAGAGCAATTTACACACAGTGGTTACCACAGCGCATGGCTTTACTCTAAATTTAAACGAAAGATATTTACCTAGCGTTGGTTCTATTTTATATATTCTATATTCGTTTTCTCTCCTCGTGCAACGAACATTCCTCAGCTTGAGTAAGGCGGCTCTGAGTCGTTGTTTGGCAATGGTTGGAGATCTTTTATCAGATGGATCCCATAATCTTTTTGCTTTCGCCCATTCCTTAAAATGGAAAAAAAAAAAAAAAAAAGAAAAGAAAAGAAAACGTCAGAGTGCAGCATATCAAAAATTTTACAATATTTAAGGATTATTGGTATTAATATACCCTCTCGTGTTTTGCAGATAATCTCTACTGTGTATGTCAATTTGAGACTATAAATCGAATTTTATAATGAAGTGTAAAAAAAATTTTCTTGTAGCAGTAAATAATCCATAAACGTAAATAAAGCGTTTTCAAACTTTCTGAAAATTCAGTGCAGTTAATTTTTTTTCAAAACAAACAGCACATTGATGTCTCACTTATGAATACATTTAAGAAAAACTCTTGAAACACACACAAGTGTGTGAAAGGCATGTACATTGTATTGCACTCTGATGAATAGATTTAAATTAGTTAATGACCAATGCAATGTAAAACTGTGCTGTTGTTTCCTAAAACCAAAAATATTAAATTCATGCTATATATTTTTCAATATGCAGTAAAAAAATAATTAATATTTGATTAAATGTGCGTTTTTAGTTTTGAATGAATGAAAGAAATGAAAGAAGAAAAAAGAAAAGAAGAAAAAGAGAGAGAGAAAGATTTCATTTATTTCAGAGCTCCCAGCATTTAGCACTCAAATTTCATAGAAGAACATTAGCAAAAGAAATTAATTGACACTAAACATTTTACTGTATTTATTGCTTCTTTATGGACCATTGCTTGGAACAAATTAATATACAAATTTTTATTTCTACAATCATACGAAAATTTCTGTATGATTTATTAAGACAAAAAGGCTACATTAAGCTGACCAAACAACATTTACGAAGACTAACGAAATTACACTAGTTCTTTTTTTTTTATCCACAAATACATTTTCCAGTCGAATGATATTGAATATTCTTATTTAAAATAGCTAATATCGATTCAGCAGTTTAACAAAAATATGCAACTCTATGCAATTGCATGTCTACCGTAGTTAGCTTAACTAATTAAGCCCCTTGCCGCAGTATCTTGGTTCTTTTATTATGAAGTGCTATTGCATGCATTTTCGTTCTTTGAAAAGTTTGTTTTTCCAATGCTTGAATCTCCTTATACCTTAAAAAACTTAAAATGCTATACTTAGAAATGTCTTCTTTGATTAAGTTTCAATCAATTTGTCTTCAAAATTTTCTTAAACTTTGTTGTGTTTCACCAGCTCACTAAATGGAAGAACACAAAAAGAAACTAATACCATAACAATCACATACCCAATTGATAAAAGTTCTCGATTCGATTCTAATAGAAAAATGAATCTACTGGAATCTGAATGGTACATTTCCAAAACAAGATGACTTCTGATTGGCTCTCTAAACACCTGTTCTCCCTAGTAATTTGCAAGTTTTCAACCAGTTGCAGCTTTGATGCCACAAAAGACCCACCGTGTAGCCGAGGCTGATGCACGTTAAATCAGTCGAGGCCCAAAGTCCTCCCGTTGGCGTGTCGTAGAAGTTAGGAGAGGGCGGGGCCAGTTCAGGCGTCATCCTCGTCACTTGACCGAATTTCAAAATTAAAAAGTTCGTCTCCATTAGCCTTCGTGTTGCTTCTAGCGCGACGTTAATAAAACCAATATTGTTTCTCACTTAAATTTTCAATTAATTTTATAAACTTAATGTTCTTAACATTTAATCTTTTTCAAAGGGAAAGCAATTTTTTAAAATTAATTTTCTAAATTTATGGGCATGTAACAGGCCGAAGCAACTTATTTAACAGCTAATCGACTGAAGATTAAAGATCCCAAGACCTACGTATTCCAATATTCATCCAACCTATAGTCATATGCAAATGAAAGGAAGCTGCTTTTTTTTTTTTATCCACGTTAGCATTCATCCTTTTTTTTTAGTAATTTTGGTTAAAACCTTTGATCGAATATTGATTATTGAACTATTTTGGTATATTACATTTTATAGCATTATCTTTCTATTCATGTATAATTTTATTTTACTACCTGAAAAAAAAAAAGATGTTATAAGTCATCTAATCTAAAAAAATCATCCTTCTCTAAACGCCTCACATTTTTTACCTTAGTGAATGAGACAGAATGTTTCATCTTAAGAATATATTTATAAGAATATATACCCTATCATTCATTTTACTTAGGCTCTATAAGCTTCTTTTATTTGAGCTCTTTTTGCGTTTAATATGTTACAGAATAATTCCAAACTCGTAACACTCGTTTAGACAGAAAAACTCTCTAATATTAATATAACATTCAGACTTCATTAAAGTATAGAAAGGAACATAATATAAAATACGACTAATTTCTTATTAATACTTCTTTTTTACTTAGCATAATATACATGTGGCAGTTTTCTATATCTTTCTCTCACACACATTTAATTCTAATAAAATTTGTAACTTTTCACTTGTAAGCACACACACACACATAAAACATCATTCATTGGAGGTTTCTAAATTTTAAGAAAACAGTGTGATAAAACAAGTTCCGTAAAAATTCAATAATGCATCAATATAGGACGAAGCTTATAATTGATAAAATCCCTAAAAATGCCTGGATGAATTAAAACATACATAAAATGGAGTTCTGTCTTTGAATTTACAGCTTTCTGTCATGAATTGAAAAATTACTTTAAACTTATTATTACTTATCACCTTAAATAGGGGCCCTTTCAATACTCGTTTCAGATGAAAATTTTTAAAAACTGAAGATGAGGCTTTAAACCGACTTTTAAATAAAAAAAAAATTTAAATTTAAATCTTTTAAGCAAAATGTAAATTAAGAAATAAAAATTATCAATGAAATAAATATGATGCAGTAGATTACGTATCCTTTAACGACACTTGAAATGAATGAAATAATTAATTGTAAACTGGATATGTCGGCGAAATTCGGGTATGTCATATGTTCAGGAGTGAAAAGGAAATTCAAATGAAGCCATGAATAGGAAAGGGGAGAGGTAATTTTAAAAGGGGTATACTGTTCGAATTTAATAGTATTTTTATGACTACCCAAACTTAAAGTTTTGATTTTTTTTTAACCTGAAAAAGTATTCGAAAAAGGCCCAATTTTTGACTAATATGTAATACTATAGAATTTTAAAAATCTGATAAACACTTATGCGGAAAAAATTAGAAGTAATAACAGATTTATATTTCACAAAATTATTGGAAAAATATAATCCAATTTCGAATAAATTTTCATTCAACGATTCGAAATTCACAAAAGAACAAAGGAAAGTAAAATAAATTTATAATTTCTTATTTATTTCTTTAATTCTCCTATTGCAGTTAAAAAATTTTTTAGAAGAAAACAAATTAAACTCATTCATGATACATGGAGAATTTCAGACGGTCAATTATAGTAGGCTATTTTGGGAACTTATTGTGATTTGAAATGCTTAAAATTCCAATGAAATGAAAAGTGATAGCGCAAATTAGATGAATACAAGATGTGCCATAGATTGAATAAAGGATAGCGAATATAAGCGAAATAGAAATGAAAATGAATAGAGGAACAGATGATAACTAGAAGTGCCAATAGATGTTTTCAAAATAAGTAGAGTGAATTGCAGTTGATCGACCAAGACTTAATTGTTTAATTCAAAACTTCGATTCAAGAGCGTGTGGAGTTATTTGAGAGAAAGCGACATTACATAATCTGTGAAGAAACCTAACAAACTGTGATTGTCATTTTTCTGATATCCCTTCAATTGGAATTTTAATCTTATTGACAATTTAATTAAACTTTACGATGCCTGCAGATTTAAGAAATGAAGGGAAGGCATGCTTCAAATTCATTTTAAAAACTCTTAGTCTCAAACCCTAAATATCCAATTGCAACAATCCAGCCTAATCACGTAAATCAATTTCTGTGAACATGGAGGGAAGCGATTATTTTTGTCAATTGCCTACTAAAATTGATACTTGCCATATAGACAACGCTGTCTTCAGATCGGAATCTACTGCTGGATTGATGTTTCCACAGTATTTTGAAGGTTCCTTCTTCAGGGTTGACCCAATGCAACTTTTCACGAAAGGTTCCCATGTTTAAATGAGGAATCAGAAAATCTTGAAGTAGCCTCGTCCTCTGATGTGGAGCCATATCCTGTACAAAAAAAGAAAAAAAAAAAAACTTTTTGTCTTTTGCCTTTGTAATCTTTTGTCGTTGAGATTAAATTTAATTGGGAAAAGTTCGCTCGAGTTCACATAAATGCGACGAAAATAGATTTGAAGAACAGGATGAAGTTCTAAACAGGCATTAAATCTGAAAGTAACAATTTTTGATGCACCGGGGGACATTTGCAGCTATCGAGATCCGAAGCGGAAGTCCCCCGAGGCTCCCTTTATTGGAATGATTACTATACAGAATGTTAAAACACATACACACATAATTTATTTGATTAAAATTAAATAGTTAAAATGAGAGAGAGATTTGGTAAACAATAAGTCTTACGACAAAAGAAAAACAACTTGCATCTAGCAGACAGTATATATTTAAAAAAGGTTATTAATCTCTGACATTTTTTATGATTTTTAAAAATGTTTTTAACTTCTCTGACAAAAAAAAAAACAAATCTAAAACTGCTTTTAACAAGCTTTGATTTCTGATTTTTTTATGGCTTCATCAAAATTAATGTTTTTAGCTACTGAATATTCAATGGAAAGGACTGCTAACTATTAAGTCTTACTTGACTCATTGTTGTGATCAGAAATAGGTTTTCAACTTTAAAAAGTTTCTCTCGCAAGTAGCAATTGAAATACTCACTTTACTCACTCAGAAAACTTTAATACCAAGCTTTTAAACTTAAACAATATTTATATCTAATATTCAAGCGTAATCAATCTTCCACTAAACGAAGTCCCCTTTTCTTCAATTACTACATACAGGTACATAGATTAAAAAATAAGGTTCTTCGGAGGTCCGTCTCCTTCCAACCCTTCTTCAGTGTGCTTCTATTTCTATGCAGATTAAATTATTTCGTGTATATTTCTATGTAATTTAAATTGTTTCTTGTACATTAGAAAAGCATGTTGCTTAATTTACTGAATTTTATATAAAAAAAAAATTACAATAAAGGTTAGTAATTAACTATTATATGTAGCATAGAAGGATGAGCACAAATTTTAATAATAACAACGAGATCAGTATGTCGTTTTTTTGTTAAATCTTGAAGCTACAAAATGCTATACTTTTCCAGAAAAAGAAACCCAATATTCACTTTATGTAGCTCATTCACGGAGAAAATTACGTAGTTAACTTTGAATTGTTTCGCTGACTTTTTGATTTTTTTCTTTTTGTTATATTAGACTTGTGCACCAATTACCTCTCACATTAATTAATTAAATTTGAAATTCTTATCACAATTCGAGTTTAATGTATGAATCGATCAATGTTGGATATATGGCTGAGTTGGGATAACTAAGAAATCACATGAAATGACGCCAAATTTAAGTAAAGCTGTTTGATCATGTTCAAAAGAATTCTTAATAAAATCATTTTTAACTTCTTAAATTAAAAGAATTTTCACAAAATAATTAAAATACGTGTTATAGCTAAAAGGAAACAGTTTTATTATTATTTTTATGATTATCTTAAGATATCCGTACACCTTTAAAACATCATTTTTGTCAAAATATTCGATTTTCTAATTTTAATGTCCGCTTAAAATTTAAACTTTTTTTCTTTCTATTAGTGTTTGAATTTTGCTTATACGATACTTTGAACTTAAGTTACAGGGATTTTAATTTTACTCGGTAGCTAATTTTTAATTGCATTTGAAAGTTTGTTTTTGATTTTTCTCAAAATGAGTTTTCTCGACATATTCACATATGGCAACATAGATATCAGAAAAAGTTGTGAATCAAATTAATTTAAATTTTGCAAGTATCTTCCTTATACAGTTTTTAAGAACCTCTAGTTTCATGGGTGTAAAATTGATATCTTTTTAGTAACAAAGGTGTAAATTATGTATTGTTATAACTTTTTTTTTTTCATTGTTATTTGACACGAAAAGCAATATAAATTGTAGTAATATGATTTTCATCATGAAACTAGTACCAGCCCCAAAAACTATTATTATGACGAATAAGATAAAATTTACAGAATAACGATATTTTTTGTTTATTCTTGAGTTATGAGCGTTATTCTGATAATCAATTTATGTACTATTTTCACCATGTTTTCCACTCCAAAAAATTTTTTTTAATAAAATGCAGATTATTAAATGTGTTTTTCATAGTTTTTGGTTATATTTTAGTATTAAAAAATATTTTGATAAAAAATATCAATGTATTTCAAAAAAATTTCTCCGAAGGTGTAAGGATAACTTAGATAACAGAAAATAATCCTTATAAGATTTAAAAAAAAAATAAGTGGCCAAAATAATTTAGAATGGAGCAGTTATAATTATTAATTTTTTCTTATGCAATTAATCGTGAACAAAAATAACGAAACGGACGTAAATAAGATTAATCGATACGAAAAATAATCAGATATTTATATTAATTTATGAAATGAGGAAGGAAAAAAATAATAAGAGTTGAGTAATCTTCTGCAAATAGGACTTTTTTTTTTTTTTTTTAGCTCTGATTGAATTTTTGAAAGTCGCTCGCTAATCAAATGAATTTCATTATCCAAAGTATCTTCACTTTTTTAATCTGTTAAATTTTGCCTTTAATCATTGCTAAATTTAATCCATTGTATTAGGTGCGAGAATTTTTTTAAATTCTTTATATGGACAATCTTTTCTTTTGTTATAAATTCAAAATTAATAAGTCGTTTTAAAATTTTATTTTTATTAAGTTTTCGATAAGTATTTGACAACGATTTGAAAAGAGTTTGTGTAATTTAATTCACTAATTTGTTTACTCTACACACGTAGAGTTTTGAGTTTTTCCAGTCACTTTTTTACATTTGAAACTATTTCAAATAGCTGACATTAATCTTAACAACGCCTCTATACTTAAAACTGTGTTGAAAGAGGTGAACAGATAGAACCTCCTCTCTCCTCAGTAAAGTGCATTTTTGTTACTTGTGTGATACCCATGGTGGTTAAGAAACGAGTTTTTTGAACATGAGTTTCCTTTCTAACTTCACACTTTGCGTAACATAATTTTTTATACCTTAAATTTTAAGAGCAAATGGGAACGTTGAGTGAAATTTCAATAAAAATAAAAATTTATTTTTCATTAATTTTTGAACAAAATAATAATTATCAAAAGAGAGTTTAAGCAATAACCCCTTCACTTTGGCGAGAAACTTGGCATAAAATTCAATTCTTTAAATAATTAAGTTTAATCAATTTTTTATTAATTATAATTAAATCATCGTATTGTCATCCAAAACGATTGAGAAAAAAAAAATTCAGCTCAATTGAGCACTTTAAAATGTGAGGGAAAAAAACTTTTAAAGTTTTGACCCAGACATATAATCTGAGTAGAAGAAAACCCATTAAAAATAAATAAATAAAATGTACCAAAGAGCTCTGATAAACAATGCCGCCAACTTAATTAAAAACATATGTCTAATATTTGGCTGTTTGCGCGCGTGGGCGAAACTGATTGACAGTTTATTGAAGTAGCACTTCGAAGCAACACTAGAGTGATTGGCGACAGACCTCGTAATTTTGAACATCGGTCAAGTGACGAGGACGACACCCGAGCTGGCATCTCCCTCTTTAAAGTTCCACATCAAGCCAATGGGAGGATTTCAGACCTCAACAGATTGAACGTGAATCAGCCCCTCAACAAAGCGAGTCCCGCGTGTGTGTGTGAGAGAGAAAACTAGTCATTTGAAAAATGATGTTTGCTTCTTTCATTAAACTAAATCTCTTTGACGAATTAAATGAGCTAAACAAATGATAAACCGAAAAATTACAGTTCTTTCAAGAACTTGCTTTAATTGATCTTATGATCTATTAAGCTGTATAAAAAAAGGGGGGAACTAGCATTATATTAATATTTAAAAATTTTAACGAAATCATATCAGTTTATTTTATATATAAATAAGCGATTCCACGAATCAATAAAGTACAATTTTTAAAATAACACTAAATTATACTTAAAATAATTTAGATCATTTTTAAATGACTTTTGAAGGGGAAAAAATCAGATTTTAAATGAAATGGGGTAGATAATGTCAGAACAAAATTGAGCTTTAATGATGCTGATGAATTTTAAACATCCTCTTTTTTATATTATGCTGGGGGGGAAGTAGAGATAAATCATTAAACTTTTGTTACATACAATTTTTAACTTATCAAATTTCAAGAAGATAACTATGCTTAAAATAAGGGTAGTGGTATTTCGCGGTAGATAATGAAATTTAATATCTGGTTTGAACCGACTTTTCATTTTATGTATTTTCAAATTCTTTTTACCATTTCAAAAGTTATTGATAAAAGCTCGATCTGTTATTTTTAATTTTTGGAAGTCTGCAGGCTCAAGGAAGAATGTTCTATAAGAGTTTTGTGTTGCAAAAAACAACATTTAATTTAAAAGTTCATTTGTAATATTTTATTTGCATCCTATTTCAAATAGTTGAATTTCCTAAATATTTGACATTTATTTTCAAACATATTTAACTCGCAGCAGATAAAAAAAAAATCGAACTTCAATAATTTCTCAGAAGAGAAAATATATTTGATGTGAAAATCAGGATTTCCGAAAACACTACTATTGTCAGCAAACACACCATTTCCAGACTTAAACAATAAAAAAAAAATATAGCAAGCTTGGCAATAATATCGATTTTGTATCGATCATAACACTAAAAAGTTTACGAGTTTGTATTTATAAGAAGAGTGTTTTCAAAATAACCCTTTTTAAAAGAGATATTTTTATTGCTACGTAAAAAAATAAAAATAATAAAAACAATTAAAATTACTGCAACAAACAAAAATAATTAAACAAAAAAATTCTTATAATCCAAGAAATGTTGATAAATGAATTTATATAATTACAATTGCTCTCGGAAAGACTGGTATTTCCTGCCCAAGTCGAAAATTCATTAATACAGATGAAATATCTCTAATTCAGCCATAGTC
Organism: Nephila pilipes; assembly: GCA_019974015.1. NCBI lineage: Eukaryota > Metazoa > Arthropoda > Arachnida > Araneae > Nephilidae > Nephila > Nephila pilipes. The sequence continues at coordinate 77,790 of BMAW01039990.1, forward strand.
AGATGACAAAATCGATAACTGACCATGGCCATTTGATTATACAGAAAAAAAAAATGATGTTGCATTTTCAATAAATTTCATTTGCTAAATTTTTGATTCAGATTGTAAGTAACAAAATTAATTATTTTATTGCTCAATTGTTAAAAATTATCTGTGGTCAATTCCAAATGTTATTAACGAAACATTGTACAGATATTTAATGTACTTTACTTTTTCCTTTTACTCATGAGCTTAATCGAGTTCGTACACACACCTTAGAATTCATAATGGTTTAGCAAATGAATAAAAACACCAACCTGAAGCTTAAAAAATGGGAAACCCATTCAAGAGCCTCGGAAATTTTTTTTTTTTTTTTCATTAAACTTATGAGAAAAATTCTGATCATTATTTCTGTTTGACCCAAAGATTCAATGAACACAAATAATATATATTGTAAGTTCTAATATAGTCAGGATATTGAAGCAACAAGTGAGCTACCATCTTATCTCCGAATTTACACATCGACCTCGTTAGATATCGTGACATATTTTAATGCTTCTTCGATCCCTTAGTCACTTGATCGGGGTTCTAAGTCCGTATCCTATAGCTCTTACTCAACTCAAAAGCTATATTAATTCAGACCAATAGATAACTATAAATTTAGTTAATCAGATTTCTTACAACGTAATGTTAAAAGTGTTCCACTCGAAAAGATAAGTATATTTAATTATATACTTATTTCTATTGTTATTCAAAAATATTAGCGTGTTTTTAAGTAAATACCATTTCCATATTAAAAAAATAAGAGCAGTTATTTCTACTATTTTATTTTTATATACTAAAGCCCCTGTACCATAATCTACCATTCAACATAATTATCTCCACTATTAAGACAAGTATCACGTCGTACAACTAGCTTCTGTATTCCATCCTCATGGAAGTCTGATGCCTGATGGGATAACCACTGCAGCACGATCGCTTTGACATCATCATCGTTATCACGGCACTGTCCACCTCAATGCTTTTTCCAAATGACGGAACAAGTGGTAGTAAATGGGCGCCAAATCAGGGCTATACTGAGAAGGATCAAGTTATTCCCAGTCGTATGATTCGATTAGATCTCATATTCCAAGAGCCACTTATAGACGTGCTTTGCCATGCAGTAAAACAATCCCTTCACCGAGAACACCTCGCTTTTTGTTTTGAAATGCACGTCGAAGTTTAGTTAAGGTGTCACAATATATCTAGGAAATTATCGTGTCAACCCGAGGCAAAAAAAAATTCTCAGGTCACCCCCCCCCTGCCTCTTCCAAAACACTGTACACATGATTTTGAATGTGCTGAAACTGTTTGCTTGGGCTTCTTTTATTTGTGTGATGTTGAATGCCTCCATTCTATGGATCGCTGTTTTGTTTCCGATGTCACATGAGTCACATACCCATATGCTTCATTAGTATGATGATGAGTTTCGGCAGCTTTCACGCCTTTTGCTTGCATAAAATGAATCACAGCACGTATTTTTCACAATCGACAGCATTTTCAATTGTGTGAGGCGTTTTAAATGCTCACGAACAAACGTAAACAAGGACTAATGCTTCCGCGCTTGGAATCTGCGATTAACCAACAGATGTAGGTGCTCATCGCCCCTTCGTGGAATGACGGCAGTAGCGCTGCAGCCGCCATGTTTAAAAAGGGTTCTGACTTTAAAAATACCCTTGATATTTAGTTTGATTTGAATTAACTTCACTCTAAAGCATCATAATATAATATAATATAGGGATTGGATCACGTAATTTTGAACAATTGCTAAGTGAGACAAAGAATAAATATGAGCTAATATCTCACTCTTCAAATTTCCACACCCCACTATACGAGAATTTAACTTTTGAAGTTCCCAAGCAGTTTTGTTTCCAATTATGGGGATCGGAAGAGCAATTTTTTTTTTTTTTTTTTTTTTTTGAACCAGTTCATTTAAAAGAGTGCAAACATCAAAGTTAATGGTCCTCTGGATAATTGTTCTTTCCTATTCCAAACTACTCAGAGTGCGATGACAGAGATAATCGAATATTTCTCGAGTATCATCTAGGTAGAAAACACTTTACTTAGTATCACTTTTAATTTAATATCGTAAAGAAAGAAAAATTAAGCTTGCAATTTATAATGAATGTAAACAAAATCATACTAAATTACAAATTATAACCACTAAAACCTTATTTAAAAAATTTATTCGAACTAAAAACTAATATGCTACAGAATTAACTGGAAAATCAGAAAAAAAAATCAAATTAACTAAAAATCAGATTTAAAAAAAAATAATCCTAAGTTAAAAAGTAAACAGAATACAGTAATGAATAAAGCTATAAATTTACTGAAATACTACTATATACAAAATAATATTAGTTAAATTCAAATATAAACCATAAACTAAAAATTATGACCAATTTAAATATAAAACATCCTCAAACAGCATAGCAAAAGTCAAGATAAAATAATTATATTAAAGTAAAAATGGACGTATTGAAATTTAATATTGTCCCACACTTTGGAGAGGGAAAAGTGTGCTTTAACTAGTTTCATGGATCCAACCCCATCACATCTTCATTTATTACAATATCATTAAAAGTATAGACTAAGACTATATATCTTGCCAACATTTTGATAGGCTGTCATCATTTTCTTGTTCAAATTGAAATTTATTTGAATCCGAAACTAAATCATTGTTGACATTACCACTGTCCATATCAACAATAGTTAGATTATTTACAGAATCAATGGCACTGTGCATAGGTATCGTGCTATCTTGAATAGAATTAGGGTTTATATTAACTATTGTATTCTCAACAGGATAGACAGAAATATACTCATGAAATAACTGTATTTCATCAACACTAAGATTATTTACATAACTTTCAGAATTATTTTTAGTTGCAATCAAATCATTACACTCAAACTTAATCAAATATCATGCACTAAATTATCTACTATTGCACACATGATTGTAACAGGTGTATATACAACAGTAGATTCAGAACTTATAATTACTAAATTCACATTTATTAATGGTGCAGTGACCTTAAACCCAAAAGCAGATTTTAAAATAACCCTTCAGCACGGATTCTTATAGTGTTCAGGTACCATTCTGGTTTTAATTATAGACAATTGGGTTGCAGTATCCACAACAGCAGTTAATGTTTTATTATCGCATTCTACTTGCATAGTGATTAAAGAATCAAAACAAGTTTTATTTTTATCCGGCATTTTCGGTAAACCGCACAAAACATCTGTTGATATATTAGCTATCAGCGAATGATTTTATTTTTAATTAATCTGTTCATTAATTTCCGAGTTCTTTTTTCTAAAGTACATAATAATGTATTATGATTCCTACTATGGCATATTTCGCAATTCAGTTTATTTTTACAATCCTTAGCTAAGTGCTTTTTCTATCAAAACAGGGCCGCGGTAGCCTAGTGGTCAAGGTCGTGGACTCACGACCGGCGGTTTTCGTTCAGTCGCGGGTTCGATCTTTGGCCGCCTAAGACCCGCCGTGTAGCCGGGGCTGATGCACGTTAAATCTGTTCGGGGCCCAAAGTCCTCCCATTGGCGTGGTGTGGATGTTAGGAAAGGGGGGATGCCAGCTCAGGCGTCGTCCTCGTCACCTGACCGTGGTTCAAAATTACGAGGTCCGTTGCCAATAGCCCTCGTTTTGGTTCTAGTGCGACGTTAATAAAAACTAAACTAAATCTCTATCAAAACAAATAATGCCTCTACTCAGACTTTTTAATTTTTCTTTTTTCAATATATATATATATATATATATATATATATATATAT
>BMAW01039990.1:84320-105109 GCA_019974015.1 Nephila pilipes
ATATATATATATATATATATATATATATATATATATATTGAATTAGACAAAACAATATATTTTGTGTACTTCAGTAGTGGAGAAGAGAAAACCGAAGCAGTTTGAAAGGAATTGCCTGTCAGTTAATTGTGTTTGGAATTGGACAATTAGTAACGACTCTCCTGTGATAGTAGTGTGAGACGAATCTTTTGCGAGAGAATCGGGTTGGAACAACCTGTTAGAAGATTGGATATGAAGTAAAGGTGTGCTAAACGGTTACTTTTAATTTAATGGGTTTCAGAGTATTAATTCTTATGTGGTAATAGGTTCCAATGGTAAAAACCACTTTCAGATTATAAGTTCCAAAACCTTATTACTTTCAGAATAAATGCTCCTATATTCAATTACGTGCTACATTACTATATTTCTTTTGAATCGCATTCTAAAATATCAGTTTTTATTTATATTCCAATACTTCATTCGTTATGCATTATGTTCTGCAAACGCAATACTTTTTATGATATAAAAATAAGTTTCAAGTTTAAATGACTCAAGTTGCGTTTAAAAAAGTTGCAAGACAAGCCTTACAAGAAGTGTCAAAATTAACAGGAATTTGTATGGAATATATTATTAACGGAATAGGTTCCAAACAAGTAATACAATTACTTATCCTATTACATGAAATAACACCCACCCCAAATGTGAAACATTCAGAGTTCGGGATTGGAGCGAATCGAGGAGAAGCGACTCGGTTCGGCAGACAGCTCTTCCGATTCTTTTTCAACCCATTCGCTACAGTTTTAATTTCACACTTGTCCTAGTGCTGTTTGTCTCATTCACTGTTTGTACCGCTAGAGTTCTATTGTTCAGATTTATTTCACTGTAAGTGATAAAAGATCCCTCAAATCTTCATATTTCATATATATATATATATATATATATATATATATATATATATATATATATATATAAAATTTCATATTCAGTTATATATAATTCAGCCAAATAATATATTACCAGTCAATTTCTAGTTTAAAACAAAAAATATATTAAAGTTAGCGTCCAGATACAAATATGATCTGGAAGACCAAAGCTCTTTGATATTACATCTGCAACTTAACCTCAGTCAAGCAATATATCTGTGACAAATATTAATATTTTAACGGCAATTTTGTTGTTACTGATATTAAAGATTGCAACAGCAGTGAGTCTAATAACAATATTGATGAAGTGCAATCTTATTATTCAGCAATTCACGAATAAAATAATGACTTTAAGTACTGAAAAAAAAATATTGATGCAGAACAAATGAAATTAAAGACAAATGATTTGTACTCATTTTCTACAGTTGAGGATACATATTTCCGAGCGTGCATCTATGCCTTAAATTAACGATACATTTTGCGATGGAAAAACAATTTAAAATTCTTTATTACCAGCACTTAACTTCAAATAATTAATTTATTTTGAAAATACAAAGATATAAAAAATACTCATATTGGGATGTCTCCAAAGATTCTTTATTTTTCTTGTCAGCTGATCAACTTGGGAAAATGATGTTCTGTTCAGTATTAATTTAATACAATGTATGATTTTTTTTTTAAAAAATTAAATAGATTTTTCCTCAAATGTGTCTACATATAATAATTCAATAACATTAAAGTGATTTTAATACATTAGAAATTTTGTTCCAGAAATTTAAAGAACATATGAAATAAGAATCAAGTTAAAGAAGAATTTCTTACAAATAAAAATTATCAGAAAGAACTGTTCAACTAAAAACAGTAATTACCATCTCCAATTACATTGAACGATAGTCAATGTGTGATTGGGTTAACACAAAACACGAATGTGTGATTCACCAGTCTCAGTAATGTTCTTTCAACCGAATATATATATATATATATATATATATATATATATATATATATATATATATATATATTTCAAAGTTTTATAACAACAAAAGTTATTTCAATTTAAAATCAAAAAAATTTACTGAGATAACTGCAATCTAAGAAATCTAACATTATCATCTAATTCAAAGACTAAATAGCGGCCCAAGCAACTACACGCAATCAATCAATCAATGTCTCACCTCGGCTTCTTGAATAAAAATTACTCATATAAATGTTCCACATACAGCAAAACAGCATCAACCTTACCAGAGTAACAAGTCATGACAATAAAGTCAGCACAAAGGTATTAAACTCCATTATATTCATGTCAATAAAATCCACATTTGTCATTGAGACCTTATATTTCAATTTTTTTATTGTTGCATGTATATATATATATATATATATATATATATATATATAACCAAAATTAAAGTGTAAAATTAAAACTAGTAAATATTAATAATTTCTATGATGACCACAAGCTTACTGAAACATGTAAAGCAGTAATCAACAAATGCAAGCTAGAAAAGTTAAAAAAAGGAAATAAAACTTATTATTAAAGAATATACAAATAATAATTATAAAAAATGAAAATAAAATGATTTGATGTGCTGTTTTGGGGGTTGGACAGCAATGGGTGGATATATTAGTGTTATGGATCCAACCATCCCACTCAGCATAACTACTTTGTATCGAAATGGTGCAAAACAGAATACAAGCAGAAGTTCATGTTCAAAAAAAGTAATTAAACTGAAAAGATAAAAGGGAGAAAACAAACCAAAGAGAGGAATCAAAATTCAATTTAGCAAGTTAAAATTATCCAATAAATCCCGAGTTAAATTATTAAATTATCCATCATGGAAACATCATCACGTTTTGAAATTATGAAATTAAACAGAGTTATAAAAGCTCTTACCTACCTCAAACTCATATTTTCTACATAAGCTGTAAATCCCAAATGGAGTTTGTCAATAAAATTAATCACCTTTTCTACTCGATTCTTTGATTTTATAAAGTAAAAAAAAATGATAAATCTAACAATTTTTACTATACAGAAGAAATGCATTATACCAAAAAGACATAATTATATATATAAAAAAAAACATAGATTAAAAAAATTAATGCATTATTTAATTGTTCTTTATAATTAAATTTAAATCCATGATATAGTAATTCTTCTAACATAAAATTATACTAAAAGTAATTATAAAGTTAAAATACCTTTTATATTTTAATATGTTTTTATTATTTTTAAATGTGTATTTAAAAATAATAGGATAATTTGCCTTGACGCAACTCGTGAAAAACTTCTCATAATAATTTTTTTAGAAAAAAATTACACCAAAGTTATTATTTTGAGCAAAAGATATTTCTAAAAATAGAAATATATTTTACTATTCTAGAAAGGTACTTAATTAAAATGAAATTTAAAAATAATTATAAATATTATTAATAATTTTATTATCCACATAATTTTCAGTTGTATGTCTAAATATTCTATTTTGAATTAAATTTTGAGGATGAAGGATAAAAAGATAAATTAGGTTTATCTTCATAATGCTTATTATAATTCAAAATAAATACATCATTAATATACCTATAAGTAATAAACTTATTTTTATCTATATAATTTTGTTCAAAAAAATGTAAACAAATATTAGGCAAACTATTACTTGTAAGTTCTCGTTATTCTTCTTTTGGAATAAATACTCTTAGTTTGTTTTAAAAAATCATAATTATATTTAATATAGTTTTCTCTAAGTATAATATCAACCAAGAACTTAATTTTTCATAGGAAATAAAATTATTAATATTATAAGTAATTAATAGAATCTTTACTAAATCTTCTATGTCTATAGAATCAAAGAAATCATCAAAGCTATTATTATGTATTGCAAATAATAATAGCTTTGTTATCCTTAATGTTATATCCTTTTTTATATTCTTAGTTATTTTTAACTATTTTTAATGCTGCAGTCTTATTACATTTATTAATAGTATCTAGTGAATTGTTTTGTTATATTTTACCTGCTTTTTTAGTATAAGTGATAAAACTCAGTGATGAAAATTTGAAGTTATAAAGATGTGTGGATATATATTTTTATTCATTCGTAAGTCTATTTTTTTTAAAGAGCTTAGTGTTAAATAATAAGACTCCGGTAAAAAGTTTGTGTACGTACACACACATATATAAACACTAAGGTAATAATTATACTTAGGTACAAACCATAAAATGTACTAATTAATTAATAGTTTGAAAAACTAAAAGTAAAATAAGAAAAAACTTACTTCGTGTCGTTTTCTCTCCATTTCAGAACGATAAAAATAATTCAGCTGCACAGAGACGTACACATTCTTATTTCAACGGTCAGAAAATGCATTGTTTAAACAATATTCAAGGGCTAAAAACGCACTATCTGTTGCTGATAGAATATCTTTTCCGAGAATTCTTCGTTCTTGTTATTTCATTTGCTCCTTTCAATGAAAGCACCTCCCCTTCAGCCCAGTTTTTTTGCAAACTTTTCAATTTAGAGACGAAGCCATCCTACTTTCATTGATTGCATCATCAAGCATGGAAACACAAGCAAATGATCGAAAGGATTGATAACCGTCAGGTAAATTCCCCTTTTGATAAAACCTTCCTTTATGACGGAGAATCGTCACAAAGGGGGGGAAAAGTGTATTCTTTTAATACTATTTTAGCGGTGAGAACAAGATTAGAGCAAACTCCGCCATCTTTTTTCTATTTATTTCATACTTAGTTCTGTGCCGATGTCTTTTTTTTTTTTTTTTTTTGGTTATTCAAAGACATAATAACTTACTAATGCAAAAATTTATTAAAAGTATTCTGGCTTCTTAAAAATGTGTACAATTTTTATGCATTAACTAGAAATGCACATATTTATGTATTTAAAATTAATAAGCATTTAAGAATCCTTGAATGACAAAAAAATCTTATTATAATAAGTATAAACAAGTAAACTAGACAAATATTCAAAAACTTAATTTAATATGCATTTTGTATCATAAAAAATGAAATTTAATTCGCTAACTTTAGAAAAATATGCAAATATTCATGCATTTAATTTAACCTTCAGTTTTAAATTTTTGAATGAAATGCTTTTGATAATATGCATTCCAAAAAATGTAAAACATGCAAATTCTCGAAATATTAACTGAATGTCCATTTTGAAGCTTGGAGAACGAGATGCATTCGATTAAAAGTGGGCTCCAAAAGATGCAAAATATTTCAATATTCACATGTATATAACTTAATATTACCTTTAATAATTTAAGTCTTTTAATTATTTTTAAGTTTAAAAACCTTGAAAAACAAATTAAAATAAAAAAATATATATTTAACAAATTTTGAAATATTTAAAAACATTACCGTTGCTAATTAAAGTGAGTTTGTCCCATTAAAAATTACACAAAACTTGAATTTTGTGGCAACTTCAACAGAATCGGTAATTCCAAAAATACGTAAATCACAGAATCAGACCTTTTCAGGAATCGATAAAAATAGCATAATGCACTAGTAACTGAATTTCTAAAGACTTGTTTTGGCCTGAATATAGTGTTTAAATTTTAAAGTTTATAAGCAATGTATAATTTTTATTATTTACGAAACTGAATAATAAATTTTCAAAAAAATCCTTAAAATCTGTCTCTAGCTTATGCTGTTTTAACAAGAAACAGAATTACTGGCATTTAAATTAAACAAAACAATCATATTAATCATAGTTTTAATCGAAAACAATAAACATTAACATTTTTTTAAGTTTTTCTATTCTTAAGGAACAATAAATATACTTTACATCCTTCTCATCTGGACTATCTTCAACTTTTATAATTGGCCGGTCAAATATTTTATAGAACACTATCCTGAACTGGTTTTAAATTGTTTAGCTTTTACTATTAATTGACACTTCAGATACACAGGCTTTGATTGATGGAAGTGACACGGGGGCTTTAAGTTTTTTCATCAACATCAATGAATATACAATGATTCCATCAATAAACTCACACACTATATTGTTTGAACAGGCCTTTTTTCTTGACGTGATTTATGAAATAAACAATTCAACTAAAAAGAATGTTTTCGTACATTTAGTTATTGTCATCAAAAGTAAATGATGAAACATCGGATAAACTTATGTTAAACAATGATTTACAAACACAAAATTCTTTTTCAGATTTTAAAAAAATGCGACAATATTAACTTCAGTTCTGATGATTACAAAGCGGCGTCTTTTTCTACCAAAAACAATCTATAAAATTTAAAAACATTTAGCAAATATACATTATTTCACTCTAACAACGTATGGTCAAAAATCCATTCATTATTAAAACACAAAACATGAAATTTAGAACATGTTTATGTTTATGGAATTCCGTCAATTCAAACAAAAATAAATCGAATAATATCATTGGCTGTTTTGACATATAATATCGGGATGACAAATTAAAATTAGAGCACTTTTTTCTAATAGAAATAGTTTAAATCCTATTCTTTAATTTCAGATTCACACAACTTTAAAATTTGGATCAAACTGTTTGAAATTTTCAATTGTCAATACCCGGGAATAAAACTATTAACTTAATGTTGATGAATAGGACCTAACTTTTGGAATCCTTTTCAGACACAAAAGTGCTTTAAAATTAATATTATTTTATGATTTCTGGGCACAATTTGTTACAATCTCATTCACTGATTCAGATACAAAATTTGGTCAATTTGTCCTCTTCTCCAAGTAAAATGTGATGCTAAACGGAATTCTCGACTTATATTTTCAATATATCTGGAATCATCTTTAACAAATATCTCTAGACATATTAAAAATTTAATGTAATAAACGTATTAATTTTATGTGTTACAACGTCACAAAATAATATAAATATTGGAACATTTTTCTCCCAAAATTCTTTTACCCAGTTTGGTTTGTATTCTTTGAAATTGCACGAAGATAGTCTAACCCCGCATCGCACCATTTTTAAAAATTAAAAAACCAATTATTAATAACTCGTATTTTAATTTCTCTATCTCGCTGAAAAAAGTCACGAATGTCTTGTATGGGTTGACTAGCTCTAATAACGTTTATATTTATTATAAGTCATAATCAAAATTACTTTTTATGTAGCTTTATTGATTTATTTTTTAGTTTATTAAGACAGACAGCCCATTTTTTATATCCTTTATTTTATTAAGACAGCCCATTTTTTATATCTTTTATAAATCTTCCCTTTTTGTGCTACCCCACTCTTCTAACCATCTCTTGTTTGTATAAAAAATAAAACATTTTATACAAACAAGATATGGATGTATTACTTCTGGATTTAATGGATTAATGGATTTAATTTTATGGATTTTAATGGATTAACTTCTGGATTTAATTTTAATGTATTACTTCTGGATTTAAAAACTCCAGAAGTAATACATTTTTTTCCTTACGCTTTTTGTTACAAATCCACTATTTTTGATACATTTTTTAAATAACAAACAATATTTTCAGAACACTTTTGTAAACTTTTGTCAAAGAAAAAATTATCATGAAGGACACCTCGAATGCGTATTTCAATTTCTTTTTGCATCACATACTTTGCATCTTCCTCTTCAAGGTGTTCCGGTTTATTTTTATTATTATTATTTTTTATTTTCACCTGCTGTATTAGCCAATTTTTTCTTTATTGTCCCTTGTTTATTATTATTTTTTTCCTCTTTCTAATATTTCTCTGAGGTTTAATCAGTTTACTTTTTCTCAAAATTCCATTAGAAAAAGAAGCATCTTTTGCATAGCTTCTTTTGATAGAAAGAAGGATTTACATGCATAAGAACAACAAATGCATTTCATACAAGTACGATCACTTATATTGCACAATAAACACACAGATTCTTCTTCTAGTTTTCTGCATGTATACGCGCCAGCTAATTTATCACTAGTATGTACTTTTCCTTCAGTTTCATTATAATATGCGATTATATCTGGTTTACTTTCTTTCTCATCTGAAACTTTGACCTCAAGATGCATAGTTAAATGGAAGTTTAGTGATTTATTCTTTTTTTTTGACCCGTATGAAACATGAATCAAATACTATTGAAAACTAAATTGTGCGAAAAATAATTTTTTATCAAATGGCATATATTGAGCATTATTTAAAATGCAGACCATCCCAAAACATTAAATTTATTTTTATACTTTTTTTTTGACATTAGACACTTTTAAGTAAAATGTCTTTTTCTTATTTTGTTGATGGAAAACAATCCGTCAAATCTGAAAAGGTTAAAAGATACTTTTTGAGTAATACATAAAGTATAAGATATATTAATTAAAACTCTTAGGAGCATCAAGCAGCTGATTAAAAAAAGACAATTCCCCCTCCTCCGAAAAAAAAAAACTTTTAGCGACAGACAAAAGGAAGAAATTCTCACTTGCATTAACGTAGTTACGTCGTCGAGATAAATGAAAACGTTGGAGTTTGCACTATAATAATTATTAAATGTGTAGAAGAATACATTATTTCCAAGGACGATTAGAAAGAAGAAAAACTATAGAAATAAGATCGATTAAATTAAGAGCTTTGAGCCTGCAAAAATACTAATGTCGGAAAAAAATATTTTCTGTTGTGAAAACATTTTTTTTTTTAATATTGAATGGTAAAACCCTTCTTTAAAGACCTCTCCCTTTTCGAAAAGTATGCATCGTCTATGAAATATAATATGTGACTTTGTATCAAAAAGGAAGCTGTGAGTCGGACATTTGCAAAGAGACCTAAATATTTCGTAAAAATACAATAAGAATGAAATGAGGTACAAAGAGATTCCCTATTCGGTATATTGTTACAACATATTTTGGGAATCACTCAATATTGTTCGATCTCAATCGCTGACAGATCGTACTTTAAGTGGAATGTTATGCACTTAAAATTATATATCACACACCAGTTGTAATTTCACTGTTTTAACGCAATAGCTTTTTTAATTTTCGAAAAAAAAAATGTTTGCAATTTTTTTTGCAATTGTAGTTAAACTAGCAACATGTAGCTAAAGGACGTAAGAAATTCGATAAGAAAAATTTATGGATATCTCATTAAATTGCACGAGTTATGAAAATCGGTTAAACATAATTTTTCTTAAAATTTATGGCCACCAAATATATTTCCACTATCTAATCTGCTGTACTATGGTGATAAACAGAATATAAAATTTTATACAAAGAATATAGCATTATAGTAAATATGTCATTTAAAACAATGTACACATCTTAAATATAGATAAAAATTCTAAAGTATGTAGAAATTTTCACTCGAAAAAAGCAGAGATCGACCATCAAGAGAAGAAATATGTCCTCTTATGACTCGTGGCATGCGACTATTAAACAATCTCATTTTGGTAAGCATGGAATATGCTTCAGTTTAATGTGTTGCCCCCTCTCACTGTTAAGCGCGTTTCTCTCTCCACTAAACAAAATATAACTGGTCACTTTTCTCAACGCAATATCGAGAGGGGGGGGGAGCCAAAAGTCCTTACTCCGCAGCCCATTTCTTCCTGTGATGAAATAACTCATTTAACAAGGAGGCGGATCTAAGGTTCTTCTCGTTGTGGTTAAGCTATATCTCAGTAAGCCATGTCCAATTAGAATATATCATCGCTCTTTCCCACCGCCCCTGCTTGGCATCAGTATAGCTAGCGATGGGATGGCGAAAAGTCGTTATCCCACCTCGAAGTTGTTTACGGTTGTTGGCTCTTCCACCTCATTCGGACTTCACCGTAAGGTCGGCTGAACCCACTCAACAAACGAAAAAGCTCATACAATTAATTATACTTTTAATTACTAAAAAATTTAACTTTTCTTATTTATTAACACACATTAATTATGGAACTTCAAATAAATTTTAATAATATGTATGAAGAGTAGATATTTCTTCTTATTATGGAAAGGAATTCCTTAACTTGTACTCTTTCACTCTTTAGATCTAAGCACTGAACCAATTTTCATGTAATTTTTTTATATATATAAAATTTCAAACTGCATGAAATTTAAAAAAAAAAAAACAACTCTTTATATATAAAAATGAGTATGTGAAGTAACAAAATAAGTCAAATTTCTCCTAATTATGCATACAAAGAATTATTTCATCTTATAAAAAAATGACGCTGTCTAAGCGAACAAAAATATGAAACACAATATAAATGTTTATTGATTCTTAATTAGATGTTAAAATAATCAGTGATCCACTTTAATTGTGAGATGGTTAAGAGACAGGTATCATGATTTCATATTATATATACAATCACGGATTTATATTTAACTTTATATCGTTCATTTATAACCCAAGATATTAAAAGTATGTGCACAAGGATTCATCTCCTAGTGTTAAAAAATAGGACATGAACTCGTCAGTAGTGAATAATATTTGATGGGAAAATGCTCCAATATTAATATTATATTCCGATTTGAAGAAACTTTAGGGAAGATCTTATATTATAACGCTGTTCATTTCACTTCATTTCTTGTTATATAAAAGATAAATAATGTATTTTTATTTGGTATAAAATATTTAAGTCATATATTGTAATGTAAATTGATACTTAATTTTGCCTGTTAAAGAGAAAAAAATGGCGTGTTTTTAAAATATTTCAAAATTTAAGCAAATTATATGATTAATGAACATACGTGTAATAACAATACGAAAATATTATTTGGGGCATTTTTTTTCCTACTTCAAAACGTATTCAGAGATTTTATCCTGTTCTTAAACATAAGGCAAAGATAGTCTTCAGGTTAAGAACATGGAATATTTTCATATCTTTCTAAACATAGAATGATTTAATCCAAAACGGATAGGGTATCTAAAACGTATGATGGTTTAAGTGGATTTAAGAATCACTATGTATCAAATGATTCGTAATAGGATATAAAAATCTGAGCAATACAGTAAGATAAACAATATTTTAATTTTTTTTTTAAATTTCTGATAGTTAAATATATAAATCCGTCATCATTACAAACATAATTGCTAAGTTATAAAAATGTGGTGTGGATGTACATGACTCTTTTTAAAATTAACTTAAGTTTTTCAGAGTGGCAAAAGAGTATTTCCTTGTAAATAAATGAATTTAAGAAAACCAACTTAGTTTGATTTCAATTAGCTTATTGAATAATTTGATGTGAGGATGATAGATTGTAGAAATAAATAATGGTTAAAATGTAAAATTTTCAATATTTGTCTAAAATAATGAGAATTATTTATAAATATACGAAAGCGTATAAAAAAACATACAACAAATATTTAGTGCTGAATAAAAATTAAATACAAAAAGGGCGTTGTTCATTTTTTAAAAGAAAGAAATACAAAAATTTATCCCAAGAGAAGAGATATATGAATAAATATAAAATAATCAAACTAAATGCAGGTTTAGAAAGTTAGCAATAATTGTTTTATAAGATTTCTAGTAAAAATTGGAAATAATCATTATTACAAGTATAACGATAAAAAGATATATTTAAATAATTTATAGTAATATCTACATTTACAATTTAATTATTAATATAAGTAATTCAAAATGAATATTAAAATTTGTCAAAATGAATTACGTTGTAGAAAAAAGTATTATTAATAACATTATAATATACAATCGTCAAAAAAAAAAAAAAAACTTCTTTAAATAATTTTCGCGTTTCTTGACGCAGCAAAACAAACGGATACATTTAGTATGTTATGAGCAACACACATACATATTGTAAGTAGTGAATAATCATAAAAATAAATAAGAAATTAAAAAGCAAGAAATATGAGAAAATAAGAACACATCAATTATTTATTTAAAAAAGAGGCAAAAAAATATAAGTTAACCAAAAAAAAAACTTTAAGTACGAAATTACTAATGTATTCAGAAACTAGAACTAAAAATTTGAAAAGTAAAAAAAAAAAAAAAATTCTAATAGTATTGTATAAACATCATTCTCAACAAGCTCTGTAGAATACAAATAAAATAATTTTCCATTTAAAAAAGTTCTAAATATAATTGACAATACTGAAAAAAATATCTTTAAAAATTAAAATCACATTCAAATAGAGAGTGAATAAACAGCAAAAAAAGTAAACAGAATAATCGTTTCGAAAAAGAAACTGCTAAGACCAAATTAGAAGAATGTAAAATAATGGAATATAACATACAAAATATTGTAACAGGCTGCAGACTAATATAAGCAGGTTTTTTTTTTTTTTTTTTTTAATTGTAGGCCCACATGTCCCTTTCGGTAATATGTTACAAAAAAACGATAAAAAACGAAATAAACTCTTTCAAAATTAGATTAAAAATCAAGAAAAGTAAGAGCATTTAAGAAAAATACATTTTATGTCTTCTAAATATTGCACAAATTCAACAAAAAAGGAAAAGGTTGGCAACATCAAATATAATACTTGTATCTGGTTAGAAATAATTGAAATATTAAGCTAAATAAATGTGATGTAAAAATTAAAAACTTGAGTACAAATAAATAAAAAAAATAATTACAACTAAAATAAAAGACCATATTTAATAAATTTTAAAATAGTTATTAAAAAAAGAAAAAAAAGCCAACAATTCTGAAAACAAAAATACAAATGCATTTAATCTCTTGTATAATTATAATATTTAACAATTTTAAGTAAAATTAAAAGGATATTCAGTAAACAAACAAAGTTTGTGAAATTTACCTATATTTTCATAAATATAATATTATTCATTAACAAGTCTAAAATTACATAACATATAACTATATGTAATGTTCCTAAATTATTAAGATTCACGCAACTATTCCAAAAAAGTACTTGTGAACCACAAAACAAAAGTTATCTTTCTTATCATGAATATTACTACAAATTTTATTATATTCAGTTTTAAACAAATATTTAAATATTCAGATTCAAGAATATTATTATCAGTTTGAAGTAATTTTTAATAAGCTGGATAAAAAGGTAAGTAAAATTATAGTTTTCTTTATTATTATTATTTTGAAAAAATATAAGATCGTCAATATTTATAAAGATTTCAAAGTTGGTATAATCAATATAATATTTTATTCAAAAATGCAAATAAATATTATCCATACTATTACTAGGATACCTACTTTGTGGTATGCCCTTAAGTTGTTTATACTTTTTATTATTAAAAACAATACAGTTTCTTTTAAAACCAAATTAAATAAGATTTTTTTTTTCAGAAAAATAAATAATAAAATTAAATTTCTTATAATTATTTATAAGAACTTTCATTACATCTTAAATATCTATTGAGCTTTGAAATTCTTCAAAATCACAATTGTACATAGCGAAAATATCTTTATTTTAGCATAATTAACAATGCCTGTACTATTTTTCATAATTGCTGTTTTATTAAAATTACCATTAATATTTTGAAAATTTGTTAAGTTTTACCAGCTGAAGTGATATACATATAAGAGCTATGAATATTAGAGTCATTAGTTTTAAATATTTTATGAATTTTTATGAAATTTTGGTGTTAAAAAATATATATGAGGTAATTCAACCTTACTTATATTAAAATCTATTTCCTTATACAAAGTAGTAATTCTGTTAAAAATTTCTCTATCACTATTGCTAACAATGCAAAAAATTATTAATATCAAGATGTTTATTAGTTAAACTATTATAGAATTTTTTACGCATAACAGCATTATTATTTGATACTTTGTCCACATAACCAATTACAAAAATATCCTGAAAATAATTAATATAGCTTTTAAAATTTTTAAAACTGATACTATCAGTCTCATTTATATCTAATTTTTTAAAAAAATAATTTTAAATATATTTATTTATTCAATTGTTATATTCATTAAATTCTTCTAAAGGAATACCGTAGTTAATAGCTAATTTGGTAATAAAATGATCTATATCTTCAATTATTTGTTTATTAACCTAGTGATTATTATTAGAAATTTTAATTCTGTAACCAGAAGTTTATATATTACATCCCTTAATTTCTTTTTATTATTAACTATTAAATTTTCTGTAATAACACGTTCATACTCTTCATTTTTTTAATGTATTCATTACATTTAAAATTATCATTATATTTAAAATATTTTATAATTAAATAGAATACGACCATTTCTTAACATTATTTTTGTATGTTTTTTAATATTTTATCGTAAAAATTATATATATATATCTTAGCATATATATTTATATATCTTATGCTATATATATATATATATCTATCTTATGCTTATAAGATATATATATATATATATATATATATATATATATATATATCTTATGCTTATATATATATTATCTTAGCATTCGATCGTCTAAAATATATCATTACTGAAATTGATGGCCAAATACTAAAAAAAACATTTTTTCTTTTGAAAGAAATCTGTTAAAATAATTATAATTATATGAAATCTGTATTTGAAAAAAGGAAATGACTAAAAATGTATCAGGAAAGAAGTAAATAAAAAAATCCCCAAATAAATAGGCAGGAATAATTCAGTTTAAAATAATTTTCCTTTATTTAATTATTGTACTTATTTTCGTTTAAGAAACCGATCTCTCTTTTCTTTGAGAATGTAATAACGAAGTACCTTTCATTTTGAGAATCTAATAACAAAGTACCTTTCATTGCATGAATGTAACAGCTATGGGGATATCAGAATGAACTACATATTTGTAAACCATAAGTTTAACAAAGATAGAGCGATTTAACCGTTTCAAATCCTTTTTATGGCATTTGGGAAGGTGGTCAGGACGTTGACCTGTATTTTCAGAAACTACTATTGTACCAAATAATTTTTTTTTTTTGAAGTTACCTCTCAGTTTTAGATCGCACCCAGTGTCACGCGAAGACATTCAACTGCTCTGATCTTTAAATATTCACCAGCCACAAACAAAAATGCTGGCGTCACAAGAATGGGAGAGAGATACCTAAATTAAATCAAATGAAATATTTCAAATATTTCTTCTTCGCAATCAGTAGGAGTTTCCGTGACAATTAATAGCAATGTTTTTGGTTATTTTGCGAAATTCGATGAATTAAAAATATCAATTTTCAATATCAAGAAAACGATTATCAATAATAAGTTACTTTTATATTACTATAATTAAAAATAGGCACTTTCTAAAACTATTTTCTACTTACCGTTATGTTAAGGTGTTTTGCAATGTTAACTGGATGAACAAATGAAGTTGTCTTTCTATTTACTTGGTAAGTACTGAAGATAATTAAAAAGAAGCCTTTAAAATGAGAACATCACGATAAATTACACATTTTCGTTAAGAAAAGTATTAAAATAAATTTTAGCATTATCTAAATTTTGTTTTATGCGCATGAATACAAAAAAAAATGTCCTTTTTAATAATTTTCGTTCTTACATAATGTTTTTTTTTTAAATCTTCAGTCAAGTAAAATAATTTTATTAGTTCATTTTATATTACTTGGTATTTTTTAAAGATGTATGTTTTTTATCTTTGATTTTATACCCAAAATATGAGTTTGTGTATTACCAAATTATCTAATTATTAGAAAAATAAATAATTTATCAACGTAATAAAATGAAACTACACAATGAAATATTTTTACGCACATTAAGGCACTCGTATGATCGAAAATTTCTGTCTTCTATAATGCAAATCGCAAAACAGATTTACATTATACGGACATTTAACTGGCTCATAGATATTTTGATCGAAATGATTCTTACATCTTTTGGTAGTGAAGTAAAACTTCTTTATAATTATGAATTCTGAAAATAAAAAAAAAGATTTAAATATAATAGTAAATAAGAGGTTTTTGAAATTTTGATTCTTAGAACATGATAAATTACTTTTCAATTTAATACTTATTTCAGAAATAGATGAGTAATTATCTTACGCAATACATATTTGCAAAATGAAAAAAAAGAGTTGAAAAAGAATAAGCTTAAAAGGGATAAAAAAAAATATAAGCTTTGAAAAGGTGAGTTTTTGATTTAGAAAAATATGACTTAAGAGTGAAAAATTCACATCAATTTTTTGAATAAATTATTTTGAAAAACGAAATACATGGTATAGTAGAATAGAACACCAATATAAAAATTTTATAAATAAAATGTAGTTTAACAATTTTTTTCTGCAGTTACTTTGACTACATTAAATAATGTTGAAAGATCTGTATATACGACTTTAATTATGAAATATTTTGAAGACAAATGAATCAAGAACAGGTCACTAAAAAGAGATATTGGTAAGATATTCGTAAAGTATTCTAAATTAACTATTCATAAAATAGATTACTTTTCAATATTTTAAAATATTTTTAAAAATTTAAGAAAAAAAATACAATATTTTGTACTTAAGACCAGTTAATTTTGTATTCAAACTCAATTATTACGATAAAATAAAAACAATCATAAATTTTCAAAAACATATATAATTTGCATTTCACTTTTTTTTTTTTAAAAAAAAAAATGAATGTTTCAAATCAGGACGAAATTTAGTTAATTAATTAGCCCATCATTTAATAAATAAATGATTTCTACATTTATCAGTTAAACAAACACATAATGGCACGATTAGAAAGTTAAATATTATGTCAGTAATCCAGTACTGGATAGTAAATTAATAAAGCATAATAATCCATAGATATAAATATATATATATATAATAAAGAATTTAAACAGAAAATGCTGTACATTTTTATATAGAATTTTAATACAATGTACACAAATAAAGTGCCCAACATACGAAATAACTAAAACTACAAAGAATTACTTTTTGTGTTAATAGCTAACATTATTCCAAAAAGTAGAAGGCATAGCATAATTTTCTGTAAAAAAACACCGAATTACAAACGGAGTACTGTATGCATTATAACTTGTACTTGAATGTTAATAAATAGTATTAAGAAAATATCTTTGTGTCTCGTTTGTATTTATACATTTATTTATTTAATATTTTGATTTTCACATTAACAACATCTATTTTAAATTCTTTCATAATGTTTTTTCATTATATATATATATATATCCCACATTTTCTTACATTTGAAAAAGAAGCAATATACGATGCAAGAGATTCCATTAATTTATTATTATTAATACGCATTCCTAGTCCATAATATATTACGAAATTGGTCGTACATCATAAAATTGCCACGTGCACTCAGATTTGTATCGTTGTACGATGTACTACCGATTCAAAATCAAATAACTCAATAAGCTCTATGAACTTCTGCTGAGATTCTCAGTTGCAGAGAGCAACGTTCAATATTTGTTGAAGTAATACCAATAAGCCCCCTGTCTATAACTGGAAAACCCATAAACGTAAGAAAGGGCGTATAGTCACAATAGTAAACGAATTTATTTTTGAAAACAGTTGCCACAAAATCTTGAAAGCACTTCCTCTTGATAAAATAATAATTTCCTAACAATAGTAATAATAATAGACAATTTTGAGTACGTTAACAAGAATACGGAAGAATAGAGGAAGGGTATTTATTTTCAGGAGTTTTAAGGGAAAACTTAAATTATACTTCAAGTGGCAATGAAGTTATGAAATTGATTTTTGTATATCATCCTGTCATGAGAAGTAATTTAAAGAATGTCTATACGTGTATACTCTAATAAGCTTTTAATGAAGCTATAATTTTTTTAATACTATAACTGGAATAGAGACAGCTCTTTTGTTCAAAAATTTTAATATAACATTTGATACAAATGATTTAGTCCAATAAGAGTTGAGAGGAAAATGCTTTAATAAATTAATTCTATTAAAATTTCAAGCCTTTATTAGTTTTGATGTACTTTGATGCTTGAAGCACTTCTAAAAGGTTCTGAAATAATTTCTAACACGTAATGATAAATCAGTCGAACTGCTCAAATATTTTAATAGCTTTTAATTTGAGCTCACTGTTCCATATAAGTGATAGCTCTCTCACACATACACTCTCTCTTTAACTCTTATAATATCATAAAAGATTCAAGATACATCCTTTATTAATGATGTATTTCATAATCATTTATCAACAATTATCGTCAGAAAACTGATAGTTAACTAGATGTGTCAATAGATTACCATTCCTTTGTTATTGTGTCAGAGAGTTAACTAGAAATTTTTTAAAAATTTTGTTTTTGATGATAGTATTTTAGCTGAAAGGCAGAAATAAATTCTTTAAAAAGCGAATCTTTTTCAAACAATAGGGGTTTAATAGTAAAAATCACAATTATGTTATACTTTAAAAATAATTATTTGTGCTAGTTTTACTGTTCGACAGTGTAGAAACAAATTTTATTCTCCCATAAAAATTCGTTAAAATATATTTCATTCGTCTTTCATAGATTTTCAGTGAATTTTTGGTGTTTAATAAGTTAAAACCTCAATTTGAAATTTTGAAGAAGAAAATCTTTTTATTAAATTTTTTAAGGATTATTTCGTTGCACAACTATATTTAGGAAAAAGGTTTTGAATCAGTTTATTTTGGATGGGAGATATTCCATGTGCAACAAAAATACAAATGTCCAATTTAAAAATTGAAACTTTATAATAGTTACTTCATGATATCGTATCTGAAGTTTCAATTTAAAGAGCGAATCTCAGATAAGAAATTGTAATAAAACTGAGTTTTCTACACATCAAGTAATATAAAGAACGAAATTATATTACATGCTTTTTTTTATAGAAGCATGTATTGAATATTAAAAAATATTGCGGATATCAATCTAACAATTCATTGCCAAAATTATATACGTTTCTTCAAAATAATTTATTTAGCTCTTTATATATATATATATATATAACGGTTTCCGTAATTATTCACAATTTTAAATTTTATTTGAGCTCAAACAACCCTATTTTATAAAAATTTAGAAGTCAAATGAGAAGGAAAGTCACTACTGTACTATTTATCATTTTCAAACCAAGAAATTGACATACTTTTTTTTACAGAATACATATTATTCATACATTTTTAGCATGAACTTATCAACTGGTTGTTTCTTAGGTACAAAAATATAGCAATAACACCGCTTTTCGTAAATAAGTATTAATGAAAAAAGATTTTATCAAAAACAAACCGATTACTATGGGTTGCCATATAGAAACATTAGTCACTGGACACTTATATATTTGTCCCAAGTGGTATAAAATTAAGCATTCATTAAGCAAAATTACCTTAATTAAAAATCATTTTAAGTCGTTTTTACTTCACAAAGTGTATAAAATATTACAAAACAATTATAAGTTATATACTAAGATCTATTTCATTCTTTCATATCTAAAAATCTTTAGAATTTTGGTACATACGTGTACAAATGATGTAATATGTAACAGAGTCTTAAAATAAATATTTCAAAAATCGTACAAACTAAAAGTCTACCTGTTTAATTCAAGGAACAAAAAACACAATTCATTAATAAAATATTAACTTTCAAATGAAAGAACCACAATAATAAACGACTTACCGACATTGAAGCAATGGAAATCTTTTCCTTAACGTTCAAACAGTCAAATTAGGTACTTTTGCAATGCTTTCTTTAAAATTCTTTCAACATTGTTAAACTTGAAAACCAATTAACAAAAATCATAAAAACAGCTAACATAAATAATCTCTCTCATCCAATCACAGAGAGTAGGTGGAAAAAAATTTCAGATTTAGACAAAGGTCAATAAGCCAATCGAAATGTTTCAAAACTCAAATAGCGCAATAACCAATGACAGTTAAGTACACAGAATAAAACAACTGTAAATACATATCCTCATTGACTGGTATTATACATAGCATGCTGTAGAAAAGATAAAACGAAATTCGTCTCCCTTTAGCTGGACTCAAACCCGAAACACAGTTTCAGATAGCAAAAAAAAAAAAGTTCCAATATTTAAATAAATTCGAGCGATTACAACGCATGTACACGTGTGTCCTTAAAACTGTGAAGTGTTTTGTGAATGCTTGATTTTTAACTTATATAAGTAAAACAAAATATCTTTTTGGAATTGGCAAAACAGGAAATGAATCGGAAAAAACCGTTACATTCGATTTGAAATGAATAGTTTAATGTAATATTCTACTTTCTACAGAACAGTACAGTCAAAATGGAACAACATTAATGTTGGAAAGTTTTTCAATCTTCAAAAAATTATAACCGAAAACATCCTAAATTTAATAGCCATTAAACCGAGATTTTGGAATAAAAAATTCTTGAAACATTCTCAACTAACAATTCATAAAAAACAATATTTTAAAATATTTCTTAAAAATTTTAAAAAAAAATTAAACATTATGAATTTAATATCAATTAATTTTGTATCTAAACCGTTATTAAGATAAAATAACGACAAATACAAATTTTCAAAATCATATATTATTCGCATTTCTTTTTTTTTAAAAATGAACTTTTCATGTCAGGATATTTTTTAGATAATCAGCCCATCATTCAATAAATCAATGATTACCACACTTATAAATTAAAACGATCACAGACTGACACAGTTTGCAAATACAGTACTCTCTAGGTAACCCGGCAGATATCGGACCAGAGCACCTCCGGGTTATTGGATAATCACAAATAATAACGCATTTAAACAGCAGAAGCAATGTATTATTATATAGAATTTAAAAAACACATGAAATACATTAAAAATGAAAAAAAAATTACTTTTTTTTAGGTGAAAACATAAATTATTACATTAAAGTAGAATGCGTGAAATAGTTTTCTGTGTTATAAGATTCCAGAGTAAAAACGTCGGATTTAATGGCAGTGCCAGATAACAGAGGGAGTATTGTCAGTAAAATAATGTGCACTTGTGAACGGTATTATAAAAATATCTGCCGATCATGTTTGTATTAAGACAGTTTTATTTAATAACTATTTTGATTTTCATATATATATATATATATATATATATATATATATATATATATATATA